>CM065470.1:6709105-6896707 GCA_032872505.1 Leptopilina syphax
CATAAAGAATTTTATAAATAAATTTTTAAGTAATTAAATTCTTTCGACGAATTTTAATAGAATTTTTAAGGAAAATTACATTTTTCTAGGAATTTGATTAAAATTGAAATTCTGCGATGAGTCTTATTACTTATAAAAATAATTGAATTTCTAAAAAGAATTTTATTATTTACGAAAATAATTGAATCTCTGTAAAAAATTGTATAGTTTATGAAAATAAATAAAATAAAGGAATTTATTCGAAGAAATTTATAACAAATTTGTAAATAATTGAATTCTTGTAAATTTTTATTATTTATGAAAATAATTGAATGTTTTTGTAGAATTTTATCAAAATTTATTTTAAATAATTAAATAATTAAATAATTCTTTGTGAAAATTTTATTAAAATAGTATATATTGAAAATCATTGAATTGAGGAAAATTTTTGAAAACAATTGCAATTTCGCCATGAGTTTTATTAAATTTTTTCTTAAATAATTGAATTTAAGAAAAGAATTTTGTCATTTATAAAGATAATTGAAATTTGGAAAAGAATTCTTCTAAATTTTTGAACATAATTGAATTTTTGCAATCATTTGTAACTTCTTTAAAATGCAAATTTTTTTAGTGGTTTTAACTAAAATTCTTCTATAAATCCATTATTTTTAATAATTAATTAGATATATATTAAAAAATTTAACTAATTTCAGAAGAATTTGAAATATTACAAATTTTCAAAAATCTAAGTTTTTTAAAATGTCTAATTAAATTCATTTAAAATTGAAGTTTTATAAAATTTTTAAATTAATACCTTTTGAAGTTCATCTATTTATGAATGAAGTTATTTAATTAAAAATTATTATCAGAAATAGAAAAATTTGAAGGTTTCGTGGTAATTTCATAGTTTATGAGTCAAACAAAAAAAAACACAATAATTTAGAATTTTCTTATGAATTCTAAAAATTTAATTTTTTCCAGTACTTTTAATAAGAATCCCTGAATTTCCTGATTTCTCTAACCTGTGGAAACCCGGACAAAAAAAATAGTTACTTACAAAATAAGTCCGATCCAAATAAATGTAATGCTTTTCTCAGTGTAGAATAAAATAAAAAATGTGAAGTATTTTTTTTTGGCGAAATACGTACAAAGTTGCAAAGATATATTAATGGAGGGGGAGTATAAAAGATCGGGACGAATCTTTCATAATCGGGTTTCGATAAACCCAGCAAGATAAGATGGCATGTGAGAGAAGCATATCATTAATGTACATTGACTGATGATTCTGGTAGCTCGAAGGCTCAGTGGAAAAAAGGAGTTACTCGGAGTTTTTTGATTTTTCATTTATGACCACACACGCTTAGGTAACACGCCCATATTTTCTTCACACATCAAGAATGCATTAGTGTGCGTGCGTCTGTGTAAAAAGAGCCGCACGCACATTCACTTATACAATCGTGTTTTGGCTTCGTTAGCGTTTGTTGAATATCATGGCTTTTTAGCCTCTAGGTGTCATTAGAGTGCGGATGGACGAACGGACGAAGGCTGATTGGTCTCGGCCAATCGCCTTCGGGGACATTGCCGCATCAGCTGTCCCATTCTTGTATTACAAAACGCGATTGAAGATGTGTTCCTTCGACTGGTGATATTCCCTATGGTGTTTACTGCACGTACACACATATAGTGTTTATACTATGTACATATATAGTAATCTGTATACCTATATAGTAGAAATTCTGCGACTGTATGCATATATATACAGTCGGAGAAATATGCCTATCCAGTTTTGAAATGGCTAAATCTAATTGAATACAAAACTGATAAATTACTTCCTGGTCTCAGATTGTCTTCCAGGCTAACTGCAATTTATCACACTTTTCACGAGAGGAAAACGCAGACAGGATTCGAGATGAATTTCACTTTGTTTTAAAGGCACGTTCCATATTAAAAAGATTCGTTTTACTTTTTTTTCTTTCTCTTCTTCTTTTGAGGAAATTATATTTCTTCGCGAAATAGAAAATTTCTATGACTGGTGTATTATATATAAAAGTTTGGAGAGAAGGTTTTGTAATCGCTCTGAAACTATATGACAGCAAGTACACTGAGAAAAATTTTTTTTAATCCAAAAATATGTTGCCAACAAAACATATGTTTGCACTAAAACTTTTTAATAGTGGAATTAAACGTAATTTTCATTGAACCAAACTTATGTATATTAAATCAAAATAATTCTCTTTAAGTACCAAAATTAAATAATCCAGTAATTATTATTTAAATAAATTATAGGAAATATTTAAAATAAATTCTATCAGTATAGTAAAAGCCAGTTTCAGTCAGACGTATTTTAATTCTATTTTTAACTTAATTGAATTATTGTATTTTTTAATTTTTTTAAAATGTTTTTTCAAATTACTAAAATTTTGTTAATAAATAAACCTAATAATAGCAGGATGTATTTTTAGTCAGATAACATTTCCCTGACAATATTATTTGCTTTGGTTTCAGTAGTAAAGGTCAATCATTATATAGTCAGACGAAAATAAAACATTTCTGAACTTTGTAAGTTTTGTTTTCTTTTCAGTATAGTAACAACAGATTTTTAAAACTCACGATTATTCGCTTTCAGTAGGGAAAGTCAATTATAGTCAGACTAAAATTGTTATCAAGTATTATTAGTAGTAAAAGTCAACCAGTGACAGTCAAATTTTTTTTGAAAAGTCTTTATAATCTATCAGTAGTAAAAGTCAGTTATGGTCAGACCTATATTTTTGTGAATTTCCATATCTTACAAAAGGTTTATTAATCACTAGTAATAAATAATTTTTAGTATAAGGCGGTTCAATGTAGAGAATTATAATTCAAATAGTAACGGTCGGTTCCTGTGAAATATGCAAAAAAATTCTAAAGATTTGATATCAGTAGAAAAAGTCGGATACAGCCAGACAATTAGAATAGTTGGTATATGTTAGTAGTAAAAGTTGCAGACAGACTATATTTTTTTTAAATGACCCATTTGTAACAGAAAAACTTTTTTATTAGTAGTAAAACTCGACCGTGGTCAGACAGTAATTTTTTAATTAGATCTAGATCATGAGTTATAGTAAAAACTAAATTTTCTTTAAATTTTCCTTGATCTGTAATAAATGTAATTTTTAGTAATATGTTTCAAAAATTAAAATTATTGTAGTCTAAGTAGTCAAAGGCGGTTTTAGTCAGACTTGCAAATTTGAAATTAGCAGTAAATTATACTTTGCTATAGTTTTACTACGAATTCCACAATTATAAAACTAAATAGAAATTACCTTCACTACTTATTTTTAAAACTACAAGTCTCACTAAAGCTGCCTTTTACTCCTTATTTAAAAATACACGTCTTACTAGCCACTAATTTTACTTTTAGAATTAGCAGTTTAATTGGAAATAGCTTTAGTACTAATTTTAAAATTTTAGTATGACTAGAACGGGCCTGTACTACTAATTTAAAAATTATAAAACTAAATAGAATTGATCTATACTACTAATTTTGAGAATTACAAGTCTGACCAAAACTGTCCTTTACTACTTATTTTAAAATTACAAGGCTGATTTAAACGGACCTTTACTACTTATTTCAAAATTAGATATTTAACTAGAATTGACCTAGACTACTAATTTCAAAATTACAAGTCTGGCTATACATGACTTTTACTACTAATTCTATAATTGTAGAAAAGTAAATGTCGAACTAAAATGACTTTTCACTACTAACTCTAAAACGTGCTTTTTGCAACAATGGAAAATAAAGAGGATTTTATAATAATTTTAAGAACAATTTGCAATTTTTGTAATTGTAAGTAGAATTTGACTAACTATTAGTAGACGTTCAATAAAAATTAGTAGATTAATTTAATTAAATATCAATAAAACAATTTGAAACCTTTTCAAACTTAAATTATTTCTAAAAATTTACTCTGCAATGCTTGTAATTTTCAATGATTATCCAAAATTTTAACTGAAATACATTTTTTAATCAATATTTATTAGATAATTCTACGACAATTCCATTATTTATTTTTTTATTGTACAATCAATTAAATACAAAAATAAATAATTTATTGAATAATTGAATGTTTCTCAAAATTGAATTCTCATAAAGAATTTTATCAAAATTTGTTTTAAATAATTGAATTCTTTGGGAAATTTTAATTGAAATAGTATATAGAAATTGAAAATCATTGAATTGAGGAAAAAATTTGAAAATAATTGCAATTTGGCCAAAAATTTTATTAAATTTTCTTAAAATAAATGAATTTCGGACAAGAATATTATTATTTATAAAGATAATTGAAATTTTGACGAGAATTTTTAAAAATGTTTGTACACAATTAAATTTTTTCAAGCATTTGTAACTTCTCTAAATGAAAATTTTTTTAGTGTTTTTAACTAAAATTCTTCTATAAATACATTATTTTTAATAATTAAATAGGTATATATTAAAAAGTTTAACTAATTTCAGAAGAATTTGAAATATTACAATAAAATTTTTCAAAAATCTAAGTTCTTTAAAATGTCTAATTAAATTCATTTAAAATTGAAGTTTTATAAAATTCTAAATTAATACCTTTTGAAGTTCATGTATTTATGAATCAAGTTATTTAATTAAAAATTATTATCAGAAATAGAAAAAATTGAAGGTTTCGTGATAATTTCATAGTTTATGAGGCAAACAAAAAAAGCACAAAGATTCAGAATTTTCTTATGAATTCTAAAAATTTAATTTTTCCAGTACTTTTAATAAAAATCTCTGACTTTTCACCGACTTCCCTGACCTGTTGGAACCCTGCAACAATTAGTAAAATTTCTCTATTATTTCACTATTATTTCACTATTATTTGTCTATTCCAGATTTTAAATGTAAATATAATAATTCCGTCAAGAATATATTTATCCATCCCATTAAATTCCATAATTCACTGCATTTGAATTATTCGTTCCATGTGCAAGGGACTAATTTGCTTATATAATGAAACAATGCGGACATCGGTGAGATCTATGAACGCGGACAATAATTGGGGTGACGTCACACGGGTCGGGGAAGCAGAGACCAAGAGAAGGACAGAGAGAGAGAGAAAGATAGGTTAATGGTATAAGAAGCCCCCCGGGTCCAAGAGTCAGAGTCTGCCAGCGGCTTTGGCTCCTGATTACAGACTTGAGAATATCTTCTACACTCTCGCTCTCTACTTTCGTATAGTAGTCAATTCACTTGGACTATCACTATAGTTCACACCGCGACCGACAGTTTGTCCAATTGGTCGAGGTGTTGTAACACGTAACCATTTAGAAGGTGGTCCCCTCGACATTCCAGTTTCTCAAGAAATTTATCGATGCCGTGTGTATTTCGGCTCTTAATGTTATTTCTCCTCAAAGACTAATAAGCGACACACTCAAATGATCGAGCTACACATATACATACACACAAGTTTTATGTTGATCGTAATTAGCGCCCCATCGAATTTATTTATTAGCAACCTCGCGATCGTTACATTTCGCCTTTTAAAATGGAACATTAAATTCATTCGTATGGCCAATCTTTTAGTTTCATTAAATGGATATAAGCAATAATAATAATAATAATATCAGTAGCGGATCAATGAAACGAATGCCAATTCATTTAATTTGAAATGAGACGCAATTAACTTTTGGATGGGTTAATTATTTCCAATCAGTTTCGTGTCTCGTTTACGAATTTGCCTCTCTTGACGAAATGCGCATTATTTTTATGCGCGATTTATTTTATTAATTTATAGAAAAATTATAATCTTCTAAAAGAGATAAGTTAATTAAAGACAAAACTAAATTACGAGTGTAAAATTATGGAATATTCGGAATAGCAAAAATGAAGGGGATTGCATAAAATGATTGTAATGAAGGTTATTAAATGTAATTTTTCATAAGAAGAAAAGAGAACCGGATGTGAGAATCCGAAAAAAGTGTGTATTGCAGCAGGTCGAATATGTTTGTGCGGTGAATTGAGATAAATATGATGAGAGTGAAGAATATCCATCACATGAGGAGTAATTCTTTGGCCACTTATTGTCAGTCGGCTTAGAGTATAGAACAGCTATGGATTTAGGGTTGGTTGTATAGGTTGGTACCAAAGCGACTAGGTGCATAGAATGGCGTGTATGTCGGCGCAGGCAGATTAAAGGCTTGAGGATAATTAAGTAGCGCCTTCAAATAACGCCCCGGTATACAAGACACAGAACGATCGAGATCTTCGTGCTTCGCAGGATTTCCCTATAGATGAGCCAAAAGGTTTTGCCCCGTCCGAATAACACTTCTTCTTCGTCTTCTTCTTCTTCTTCTCCTTTTCCGTTTCTTATTCTTCTTCATCATCTATAATCTAATATATTATTCTAAAAGACGTGGTGTGTTCCAATCTGTCAATTTCTGTTGTGTGTCTTCTTTATCCGGTCTTCTGAGAGAAGGAACATACGTCATTTCCGAATGGAAGACGATTTCCCTTTGATTGGTGGAGAAGACATTCGTGTATTCAGGTAGACAATATCAGGCGGGACGAGCAAGAACAGATGAAACAGATGGTGACCATATGTGATGATAGGAAGTTATTGGTCGAGCATGTCTCGATATATATACCGCAGGTTCATGATGATTGGTTATGACAGTTGCATGATATATGAAGTTGGAGAAAGACAGGTGTAGGATTTCGGTGTACTTATTACTTTATATGGAAATATGGGTGTAACATAAAGGGATGCTGATTTTTTTTTACTTCATTGTTGCTGTTGCAGCATTAATAATATTTTGTGTTTTATTTTGCTGGAAATATTTTATGAACGACCGTTGCATTTGCTTTAGGGGAATAGGAGATAAATTCTGCTTTTGGATTAATTAATTCATCCATGGACATAAGAAATATAGGGACAGGCCTCAAAGTCAAAATATGGGCGAGGGGGGTACGTTGGCAGATCGGAAGGGAAAACGCTACGTTGGTCGATTCCCTATTGGTAGACTTAATGCGCAGGCGCCAATTGCCATATAACCTGTACATTTTCTTAACCAATTAGCAATTCGCCAACGCCTCCCCTTACGGACTGCAAAGTATCCCCCCGCATCTATATGCCATGTCCCTATATTTCTTACGTCCATGAATTCATCTGATAAATTCTGATAATTTTGCAGAAACGGAAAAAAATATTAATACAAAATGAAGAAGATGTTAATAAAATTTGGAGAAATATAAGTTACATCATTTTTGATAAATGAGAAGAACTATGGTATCTACACAGATATCTACTATGATAATTACTAACGTATCTAGTAACATATTCCAATAAAAAACTTCCCCTTTTCCTAAAACAGGAACATATTTTCTGCTAAAAAAGATGATGACAGCTACTATATACTAAAGCAAGAACATACTTTCGGCTAAAGAAAGACAGACCAGGGTTGCTACAGGTCAGAAAAGTCAGGAAAAAATCAGGAAAAGTATAATTGGTTAGGGAAGTTTTGGAAAAGTCAGGGATTTTTATTAAAAGTACTGGAAAAAAATTAAATTTTTAGAATTCATAAGAAAATTCTGAATCTTTGTGCTTTTTTTGTTTGCCTCATAAACTATGAAATTACCATGAAACCTTCAATTTTTTCTATTTCTGATAATAATTTTCAATTAATTAAGTTCATTTATAAATATAGATGAACTTCAAAAGGTATTAATTTGAAATTTTATAAAACTTCAATTTTGAATGAATTTAATTAGAAATTTTAAAGAACTTAGATTTTTGAAAAATTGTAATATTTCAAATTCTTCTGAAATTATTTAAATTTTTTAATATATATATATATATATATAATTAATTATTAAAAATAATGGATTTATAGAAGAATTTTAGATCAAAACACTAAAAAATTTTCATTTTGGAGAAGTTGCAAATGATTGCAAAAATTCAATTATGTTGAAAGATTTAAAAAAATTCTCGTCAAAATTTCAATTATCTTTATAAATAATAAAATTCTCATCCGAAATTTAATTATTTTTATAAATAATAAAACTCATCGCAGAATAAAGAATAATATAAATAAATAATTTAATTCCCGTAGAATTATCTAATAAATATTTATTAAAAAGTAGATTTCAGTTAAAATTTTAGATAATCATTGAAAATTAAAAGCATTACAGAGTAAATTTTTAGAAATAATTTAATTTTGAAAAGGTTTCAAATTAATATCTTTAGAAATCTGAATTTTACATATTTTTAACTAACAATTCTGCAGATTTAATTTTTTTTTGAAAAAGTTTAACTGAATTTTTTAAAAAATTATTTCATGTTTTTATTTTTTAATATATAATTAATTAAAGAATTTTCGAATAAACGAAATTCCGTGTCAAATTGAATTGTAAACAAATGGATTTGAAAATTATTAAAACATTTTTTCAAAAATTGTTAAAAATAATTGATTTAAAGAAAAATGTTTGTTAAAAATTCTAAAAAATAATAATTGAATTGAACTGATGAAAATAATTTTGAAGAAGTTACAGTAACAATATTTCTATAATAGTAAATAAAATAATGATTTCGTCACTCGGTTTCTTAAAAGTCATTGAATTTTAAAAGGTTTAAATTTAAATTATTGAAAATCTTATTTCCTATGGAAAAATAATAATGATTAATTATTTATTTATGAGAGAAGTTATTCTTGTTTTCGAATAATTTTACAATTAGAGAAATTCGTAAATAAATGTGATAGAATATTTTTTTGAGTATATCTAATAATTTTCAGCGTGTAACAGAATATTCTTTAGGGTCAGGGAAAAAGACAGAATTTTGTCTGGAAATCAAGGAAAAACAAAATTAAATTTTTGTAGCAACCCTGAAGCCTATATATATTTTTAGCAAACAGAAGGCGATGATACTTTGTGCTGACAGAAGAACAAGTGTTCTGCAAAATTATTACTTTTTACTAAAGAGGAAACATATCTTCTGTTAGAAATCAAGTTTAATAGCTTCTGTTAAAGCAAAAACGAAATTGATGATGAAAAATTTGCTTTTACCTTAATCAGAACAATACTTTTTATTAAAAGAACATTTTCTGTTGAAGGAAGAACGTATTTTGTGCTATAAACAAAGAACATCTTTTCTCTGAAAGGCGAGGAACTCAATTATTAATAGAACAATTTCTTTCTTTCTGAAGAAAAATGTATGTTAATTTCATTTTTGCTAAAGAGGAAAGAGATATTCAAATAATTTACTTATTTTGGCAGAAGAAACATTATGTTATCTGCTAAAAATATAGAACACGCCTTCTGTCAAAAGAAAATGCTTCTTCTTTCGCTGAGGGAAAATCAGAACTACAAACATGTTACAGTATAAATTTAAAGCAAGATTGGATAAACTAGACACGAACCTTAAAGTATAATAATTTAAGAATGAAGCTCGCAGTTTTAATCATGTGCAGGTGATGAGTTCGTTAGAGGAGCGGAAGTTTCTGATGCTTATAGGAATAACTCGTTTGTTAACTCCAACCTCCTACTGGCCTCATAATGCTCGTCATCAACAGCTGCCCATCACTTAATTCTCAGAGCGAAAATTCGCAACTTGTTCAAACTAAATTTTTTCTTTTTTCTACTTTGTAATTAACAATTTCTACTAGCTAACAATTACCAGCAACTAACAAATTCTAGTAGCTAATAACCACTATCAAGTAACAACTTCTGCTAACTAACAACCACTAGCGACTAACAACTTAGACTATAACAACCACTAACAACTACTACCAAAAATCACTAGCATCTAACAACTCCGGCTAAATAACAACCACTAGTAACTAACAATTAACATACGTGCAGCTACTAGCAATGAACAGTTGTCAGTTGCTAGTGATAATTCCCACTAGCAAATAAGCAAAAGTGAGGTTCAAACGGATTTACCTGCCCAAAAAACGGATATAAACAAGAGGAAGGAATTCGTGGTTTCGGTGGTGTTGTTAAAATGAAATCAGTTTTTGGCAGGATTCCCGGGATCAGAAGGACCACGGAGGTCGAAATATTATTAGTAAGCGGGTAGTCGTTGAAGGTGTGATTCTGACGTGTCGGACGCCTCTTCTCTGCAGGTGAGACCGCGAGAAGTGAATGCATTGTGAAGGTGGGAGAGAGATGAAAAAGGAAGAGGGAGTGAAAGAAAGAGGACCGATTTCAACAGTGAGAGGATGAGATTTCCAGCGCGAGATGGATAGAGAGGGAGAGAGCGTGGTTAAGAGGAAGAGGAGGAAAAAAAAGAGTTTTAGGGTGGGAGAAGATCAAACGAGCCGACCAACCACGGGGTGGTCTCTACCCGCGCTCCTTCCACTCTTCCTTCTTCTTCTTCATCATCATCATCATCATCTTCTTCTTCTTCTCTTCTGCCTACCCTCTTTTTCTCTCTCGAAAGTAAGAGAAAGAGGGACTGAAAAATCCTTCTCTCTCTTTTCTCTTGTAAGAAAGAGAAAGAGAGACTGAAAAGTCTCTCTCTGTCTCTCTTACCTATATTATTCATATTTCCACGCTCATGTACCCTGACTATGTGGTTCGACAATCTACGCTCTTTTACCATACGTCCCAGGGTCGGCCACTTTGTAGCTGATATGCCTGACGGATCCGTTTTAAGTACTTGTGGATGCTCTTTCTCTCTCTATTTCTCTCTCCTCTCCAGTGAGCCTGTCGATCAATGATGATAAGATTCATGATCATTTAATAGGACTCGAGTATCATGATTAAATAGGTCTTATTATAAATTCGTTCTAGTGAACATGATTCTCCAGTTGGCTAATGATTCATCTCGTTCCCTTTTCAATCCACCTGATGATTTACTCCAAGGGAAACAGAGACTTGAAAATTTAGAATCAAAAGAAATTGTTAGCCTCGACAATGCTTCCTTTAATAAATTGATTACATATTAAAATGATAGCAATTGATGGAACACAATCTTTTACAGATACTCAATTATCTGCGTCCCTATATATACTTCTGAGGAAAGAGAAAAAAAAAACTCTTTTTCCTTTTATCACCGGGAAAAATATATATATACAAGCTTTTCTTTTATTTCAAAAAACTGATTTATTGGTATAGTATATCTTTAGAGAATTATTTTAAATGTTTTTGTGGAAGAACAAAAAAATTTAGATTTATAGTGTCTATAATTATTAATTGTATAATTAGTAATGTATTTTATTCTTTTATTTTATTTATTCATAGACAGGACAATCAATTTCTCTTTAATTATAGTAATAATGGTAGGGGGTCACTTTTCCCAAACCCATTTTTCCAACGGACATTTTTCCAAAAAAAAATCGTATTCCCAAAGGAGAGTCTATCCCAAAGTACTTTTTTCCCAAAAATTTTTTTTTCACAAAATATAATTGTTTATGAGAACAATATTTTTCTTTAAATAAATTATTTTTAATAAGTTTTGAAAAAGTTCTTTGGAAATTTTAAAATCCATTTGTACACATTTTAATTTTACGTAATTTCGATTATTCGTAAATTCTTTAGTTAAATATATTAGTGAATAAAAACTAGAAATAATTTCAAAAAAGTTTCCATTAAACTTTGTCAAAAAAATTAATTGTATGGAATTGTTAATTAAAATTAATATTTTCAAAATCTATTCTATAATATAAAGCTTCTAATATTCAATTATTATCTAAACTTTGAACTGAAATTCATTTTTAAATCAATTTTTATAAGAAAATTCTACTAGAATTTAATTATTTAAATACAAAAGTAAATTATTAATTAAAAGTTTCTTAAAATTGAATTCTTATAAAGAATTTTACCAACAAATTTTCAAATAATTAAATTCTTTCGACGAATATTAATAAAATTTTTAAGAATAATTACATTTTTCAAGGAATTCCATTAAAATTGTATTGGAAATAATTGATATTTTGCGATGAGTTTTCTTATTTATGAAAATAATTCAATTCCAAAGCAGAATTTTATAATTTACGAAAATAATTGAATCCCAGCGTAAACTCTTTTATGCGAAAATAAATTGAATTATTATGAAAAAATTTACAAAAAAAATTTAAATAATTGGATTTCTGTGAAATTTTTATTATTTATGAAAATAATTCAACCACTATTGATTGGGAAACTTGATTTTGGAAAAAATATCCTCTCGGAAATCGTTTTTCGGGAAAAATGTACTACAATAATTGTAATGATATTATTATTATTAATGTTATTCATTAAAATTATTACTATTATTAATATTATTATTAATTGTTTTTGTAATAATATTTATTACAATAATCATTAGTAATATAATTATTAATATTATAGTTATCAAAACCATAACTATTAATAGTACTACAATTATTAATATAAAATTAATTTTAATAATTGTTTTTGTTTGCTGAATTTATGCAAAAATTTTTATCAAAATACTTAAAAATAATCAAATTTCTGAGAAGAATTTTATTACTAAACAAAGAATTTTTTATTAACTTTTTAAAATAATTGTGTTTGTTAATAGTTATCATTCGAAAATTTGATTATTGAATATCATTAAAATTATATTGAAAATAATTAAATTCATGAAAAAAATTTTATTATTTATGAAAATAATTTAATTCTTGTGAGCAATTTTACTAAAAATAATTGAATTGTTTCCAAGAACTTATTAAAATTTTAGAAAATAATTGACTTCTTTCGAAATATTTTATAAAAAATTTTAAAAAAATAATTCAATCCTTTCGTGAAATTTTATTCAAATTGTATTGAAAATAGTTGAATTTTTTCAAAGAATTTTACTATTTATAAAGTAATTGAATTCTACCGAAAAATATTATTACTATTTTTGAAATTAATAAACAATAATCATAACTTATGTACTTAATAAGTAAATTTTTCAAATTTTGAATCTAAAATTATTCAAAAATTTATAGCGTTGTAAATAAAAAAATCTGTAAGTTGCATGATAATAAAAAATAATTATTAATAAACAATATTTATTTTTTTATTATAAAGTAAAATTTATTACAGTACCAAATTTCCAATTTATTTCTAAAACTGAAATTAGTCAGTAATTTTTATTAAGTTTAATAATTACATAATTAATTAAGTTCATAATTAAGTAATTAGATACTTAAATTATTAAATTTATTAATTAAAATTTTCAAATTTTTTCCAACATAATCTCAAGGCTTCCCGTGAGCGCGCACGTGTGAGCAAAATATTTTTTCGAATTTCATTAAGCAGAAATATTATTATTGAATTCTGAGCAGAGGAAGGTAATAAAAGTTTTGAGTTCGCCGAGAATATTGCGTCCAAGGACAAAAGGGCGGAATACAAACAGAGTTGAGGTAGGAAATGATTCCCGGAAGGAAAACTAGGAAGAATAATGTGTTCGCGTAACCTCTTAACACGTGCGGGTTAAAGCTATAATTTCGGTCGTTATTCTTCAAAAGATATTTTACGTGTGTTTAAAATATGTTGAATATAATTATTTTCCACGTGTATTTAAGTCAATTCAAAATTGAACAGAGTGACATTGAGAAGAATTTTTTTTCTTCCAAAAAAGTTTATTTTTATATCTTTTTAAATAATTTTATGTTATGTTTGAAAAACACTAAAATATAAACGAAATAAAAAAATGTAGACATTAAAATACAAACCGAGTAAAAATATTTAGAAATTATAATAAAAAACCGAATGAATAATTTTAAAGATTAAAATATAAATCGAATGAACATAAGATTAAATTATAAACGAATAGAAAAATTTAGAAATTAAAATGTAAACCGGAAAAAATTTACTGATTATAACATATAAACCTGATGAAAAAATTTAGACCGATTCTAAAATATAGACCATTTTTATATTTTACAAATATAGTCACTTTTTTGAAATTAATTTCTTTCCTGTAAATTTTATCAAACTAGAACGTTTCCTTAAAAGCCCGATTTGATTATTATTTACGTCATGAAGTCTCTCTCTTAATAATTATCCCGACTAATTATTGTTTCTCATATTTATACTTTCTAAAAGATTTTCAACGTTAATTTCTCCCAATTAAAATTTTAATCGACCAATTAAATAATGTATATAATTAATTAAATGGCGGAAAACTGTTTTCTTTTAAAGAATATTAATTTTTTCTTTAAACGGTTATTCAAATAATAATGTGTTAATGAAGAAGAAAAAAAAAATTGTACATTGTCAATGTGCCAATCTTCCTTTAAATTTGATCCATTAAAAACTTAATTAAAATCAACCATTTTTTATTTTGTATCGAGAAAAAGAGAGAGAGAGAGAGAGACAGAAAGAAAAAAAAAGTTAAATGCAATGAAATGCATAACATCTGCTCGTATACTATATACTTATTATTATATGAATCTTGCCACGAATCTTAATTGATTTACAGAGCGATTTACATTTCTCTCTCTTTATAACCAAGTGTATTGCGCTTATTTCTTGAATGAAAATCCGGGATGACCGGGTCCACTTTGTCGTGGTGGTTGAAACTCGATGTCTATTGCTATTCATAAATAATATTATAAGCCAGTGATTTAATAGATTTGTGGGGAAAAATTTTTTTAATCCACATAATTTTCATATTTTGTTGGAAAAAAATAGTTATTAATTTTTTTCTAAAATTTGTTCTTATTTTTTCTCTGAAGAATAGTCACAGTAATTTTTTCATGTATAATGTAATATTAAAATAAAAAGAGATTTAATAGTAAAATTAATTAGTAGGAAATAGTAAAAATTACTATTAAAAATTGTTATTTCCAGAGTAGCTTTCTAATTAATTATTAATTAAGTACTATAGTTTCAAAATAAAATTCTTCATAAACAGTAGAAAAATTTAGTTGAAAAGTAGTAAAATTCACTCTGAAGACAATAATTTTTAATAACAAATTGCACCAAATTTAAAGAAAAATTAAACAATTTTTGTTTAAAAATTGATTTTGAAAATATTAAAATTTGCTGTTAAAAATCGTAATTTCTATAGAGTAAGTCTATAATCAAAGTAAATTTTTAGCTAAAATGAGAAAATTTGACGTTATCTGATGTAAAATTTTCACCAAAAATAGTAAAATTTACTATGAAAATTGTTAATTTACAGAATAACTTTTACTATTTTCGTAGAAAATATTTTTATAACAATAAGAAAAATTTAATTTAGAAGTAAGAAAAGTTGTCTCTGAAAATACTATTTTTTAATAACAAATTGTACTACGTTCGAAACGTTCCAAGGAAATATAAAAAATTTTTAAATAAACATTAATAGCAGAAATAGTAAAAATTGCAATGGAAAGTTGTTATTTTTAGGTAGAGTAAAATTTACTTTAACAAAGGCAAATTTCAGTAAAAATTAATAAAATCTCCTCCAAAAATAGTAAAATTTACCATGAAAATAATAGTTTTCAATAACAATTTATTCTACGTTTGAAGAAAATTTTAAAAAATTTCTAACAACAATTAACTATGAAAATTGTAAAATTTTTTTGTTAAAAATCTTTATTTTTAGGGTAAATTTTATAATAATAGATTTTAATAAAAAATTAGTAAAATATGATTTCAATTTAGTAAAATTTATTCCGGAAATACCCAGTGAGAAATTGCCAATAGACTTTAATCGGTCCAATATCGGTCCAATATTGGTTGCCGTGCTGGGCGCCGATTGACTCCCAATATTGGACCAATATGGGCTGATGCTTGGGATGTAACGGCATCGCCAATCATCGGTTGTCAATATTGGTCCAATATTGGCCGAATATTGGCAACCAAGAGAAAAAAATTTTTTTAAATAAATTTTTTTTAATTAAATAATAATAATAAAAAATTAATGTTTATAATTTTTGTTTAATATATTTATTTGTTTAATTATTTATTTTTAATAATTCATGTAAATAATAAATAATTTATTATTTATAAAATATAATTATTTAAAAATGCAGCAGCTATTAGAAAATAGCATTCTGCAAAAAAATTCTATCATTGAAAAATCAATGATAGGCGAGAGAAATCCGCGTCTTTAAATAGATTCGCAGATGATAGACAAGAGATATCCGCGTCATTAAACGGATTCGCAGATATACTCTGGTCTCGCGACGAATCTCTCGATACTTATATACACTGGAGACGCCGTGTCAGTTGCGAGAACGGTTACAGCGTCCCTCTTGCGGCAGAGATAAGAATTGTCACGTAAACTGCGGGTATAATAAGGCGGTCGGTTAAAGCGATTTAGCAGTTTACGTGACAATTCTTATCTCTGCCGCAAGAGGGACGCTGTAACCGTTCTCGCAACTGACACGGCGACTCCAGTGTATATAAGTATCGAGAGATTCGTCGCGAGACCAGAGTATATCTGCGAATCTGTTTAATGACGCGGATATCTCTTGTCTATCATCTGCGAATCTATTTAAAGACGCGGATTTCTCTCGCCTATCATTGATTTTTCAATGATAGAATTTTTTTGCAGAATGCTATTTTCTAATAGCTGCTGCATTTTTAAATAATTATAATTTATAAATAATAAATTATTTATTATTTACATGAATTATTAAAAATAAATAATTAAACAAATAAATATATTAAACAAAAAAATTATAAACATTAATTTTTTATTATTATTATTTAATTAAAAAAAATTTATTTAAAAAAATTTTTTTCTCTTGGTTGCCAATATTCGGCCAATATTGGACCAATATTGACAACCGATGATTGGCGATGCCGTTACATCCCAAGCATCAGCCCATATTGGTCCAATATTGGGAGCTTTTATTGGACCGATGATCGGTCTCTTGGCTCCCAATATTGGACCGATATTGGACCGGTGAGAAATTTCTCACTGGGTATAGTAAAAGTTGACAGGAAATTCCAAACAGTTTGGGTTGTATTTTGTAAGTAGTATAAAAGTTATTTTGTATTTGTTACTTATAAAAAAATTTTTAAGTTCAGAACTCTGCCAAAATAATACAAAAAGATTTTTAGATTTCAAAAAACCAAAAAATTTTCAAAATTTGCAAAATATTTTTAAAAAATTTCTAAAAAAATTATTGTAAAAATTTTTCTAGTCTACAAAAAAATGACAATTTTGAATTTTTAAAACTTTTCTTTAAAGAAAAAAGGGCAAAAGGCTCAAGATTCAAGAAATAGACTTAGATAAAAAAAGTGATCTAACTGTAATCATCTTTATTTATTATTATTAATTTAATAAAATACTAGCAAATGTTATGCGCTCTAGTGCGCGGAACGTGATGTTCAATTTATTATTGTTATGCAAATTACAAAATATTTTATTTTCAAATACAAATTTTTAAAATAATTTGATAATCAAAATTTTAAAAATTCACTTATTAAGTACAAAATTAATTATTCCTGTTCATATTTTCAAAAATTTTAATAAAATTTCACAAAAGAATTCAATTATTTTCTAAAATTTTAATAAATCCTGTAAACAATTAAATTATTTTTTTAAATAGTAAAATCTTTACAATAATTCAATGATTTTCAAACTAATTTTAATTGAATTTCTTGGAAGAATTCAATCTTTAAAAAAAAATTTAACACATTTCGAAAAAATTCAATTTTTTTCTAAAATTTTAATAAATTCTTCGAAAAAGTTCAATTATTTTTATAAATACTAAAATTCTTCGCAAGAATACAATTAATTTTATAAATAGTAAATTTCGTTTTATTCTACTTCACTATAATAAATAGTAAAATTATTTGCAGGAATTCAATTATTTTCAAAACAATTTTAATTGAATTCCTCGGATGAATTCAAATATTTTTAAATATTTCCATAAATTTGAATTATTTCCTAAAATTTTAATAAATTCTTCAAAACAATTCAATTCAATTCAATTTTAATAAAATTCTTCTTCATAAAATTTAATTGCTTTCAAAATTTTCAATTAAATTGATTAAAAAAAACTCCATTTAGTTTAAAAAAAATTCAAAGAAATTCTTCAAAAGAATTTAATTAGGATTTTTAAAACTTTTAATAAAATTCTTTGCGAGAATTCAGTTATTTTCCTAAATAATAAAATTCTTTGAGGGAATTCTATTATTATAAAATTTTTTGATAAAATTCTTTGCAACAATTCGATGATTTTTAATACATTAATTTTAAAGTTGAAAATATTAAAAAAGAAAAATTATAAAAAAGTTAAGAAACAAAAAAAAACTAACTTCAAACTGCGAAAAGATTACCGGAACATTTACTTTATTATTATTAATTATAATTAACAATTTCTATAATTGTCACTGATTTTTTTTATTTCACAGTACAAATACTGCAAATAATTATACTTATAATTATTATCAAACAGTAAATTCTATAAATCTCCACTAAAAACAGTTCACAATTCCAAAAAAAAAAACATTTAAAAAAAAATTGCGGCGCCAATTAGAACATATTTTATAATTCCAGACATATATTTTCCCACCTGGTTACCTGTTCCATGGTTGATTAACGACAGAAATCTAAATACTAAAAGTCATATAACGCACGAGACCGGCTACTGAAATTAGGAATGCGGTGTGAATTAGGATTTAGCTCATTCGTGTGGTCTATCGTTGATACATACATAAAAAAAAGATTCCGTATATATATACAGCTATATTCTCTTCTAAGTTTTATAAAAGCTTTGCCGCGCACGTTTATCGGTGGACTTAAATCTGCTTATCCATTAGAACCTCTCTCATATACTACGTTTTACGTTTTTCACTTAATTAAGGAAGTTTATTTATGATTTTATTTGAGGAATGCTACTCGAAAAAAATGTGTTTGAAAAGGTCGAGTTTGCCTGCTACTGTACGCGCTTGAATAAATAAATGCTTTCTCATTAAGCATGTCAATGGAATATTCTCTCTCCAATAATAAATTCCCACTTTTTTGAATATCAATTCCATAAATAATAATATTAAAGAAAAAAACAAAGTACAAATCAAAAACAATTTCAGGGATTATAATAATAAATCCCCTCTCTCTCAAAAAAAAAATGAATAAAAAACGGGATTTTCTTATTGCTGCGTAATTCAGTTTAAAAAATAAAAAAATTTTTTTGATTAAAATCAATTTTTCAATTCTAAGTATTTTTTTCCTGTTTTTTTTCGATAATAAAATATCTGTCTAATTAAAATAAATTATACTTGGTTTGAACAAAATTTCCCTCTGGGTGCAAGTGAGAGTATATGAAAAAGTATGGATCAATTTTTATAAAAAAAAATATTTGTCACGAATTTATTAATATCTAAATTCATGGGGTAGAGAGACAAATTGTCTATAAATATGGATCCGAGCGCGTTTTCGACTATACGAGGAATTGGCGTCGTAGGGGATGATTTTAGTTGCAAATCGAGTAGTGCCGCGAGAACCGACAAAGATCATCAAAAGGACCGCGCTTCTAACGTCGCATCTTCCATTCGCCACTTGTCTTTCCCACTCTTTTGTATTATAATGTTCCACTCGCGCATACTCATAATACCCGGGGCGCGCACTGTCTCCCATTCGTTCGAATATGACTTTTATTTCCTCCGCACCTTTTGCGATTATCATACAAAACATTGACAAGATGTACAACCATCACGGTGATGCCGGAAAAAGGTTACACTGCGGTAATGCTAAAACCGCATATACAGTGTGGTATTATAAATAAATATGTACGCTATATCGCGACTAATCGTCCAGCTTCAAATTATTGCCCCTCTTTAATATTTTCAGAAACAATTTTTTTTCGCATTTTTTATTTAAATATTCAAAAAATAAAATTTTTAATGTTTATATATATATATATATATATATATATATATATATATATATATATATATATATATATATACTATGAATCATCATTAGATTTTTCCCTGATTTCTGGACAAAATATTGCCTTTTTCCCTGACCCTAAAGAATATCCTGATTCACTCTTAAAACTATTAGATACTCAAAAGAAATTTTTATTACTTATTTACGAATTTGTTTAATCCGAAAATTATTCGAAAACAACAATAACTTCTTTTTTAAATAAATATTTAATCATTATTATTTTTCCATAGGAAATAAGATTTTTAATAATTTCAAATTTAAAGTATAAGAAATAAGAATATTATTATAAAACATAAAGACATCGAGCACTCCGAGTCTTCGACTCGGAGTGATCGATTTCTTCATGTTTTTATAAATTAAACATGACCGAGTTACGAAATCATTATTTTATATTATAAAAGAATATTGTTACTGTAACTTTTTCAAAATTATTTTCTTCAATTCAATTATTATTTTTTACAATTTTTAACTAAAATTTTTCTTTAGATCATTTATTATTTTGAATAATTTTTGAAAAAGTTTTTAAATAATTTTCAAACGCATTTGTTTACAATTCAATTTGACACTGGATTTTGTATATTTGGAAATTCTTCATAATTAATAATATATTAGAAAATAAAAACATGAAATAATTTTTTAGAAAATTCAGTTAAACTTTTACAAAAAAATTAATTCTGCAGAATTGTTAGTTAAAAGAATGAATAATTCAGATTTTCAAAAATAATAATTTGAAACCATTTCAAAATTAAATTATTTCTAAAAATTTACTCTGTAATGCTTATAATTTTTAATGATTATCTAAAATTTTAAGTGAAATCCATTTTTTAATCAATATTTATTAGATAATTCTACGAGAATTCAATTATTTATTTCTTTACTTCTTTATTTTACAATAAATTAAATGCAAAAATAAATAATTCATTGAATAATTAAATGTTTCTTAAAAGTGGATTTTCATAAAGAATGTTATCAATAAATTTTTAAATCATTAAATTCTTTAGGCGAATTTTAATAGAATTTTTAAGAAAAATTACATTTTTCTAATAAGAATTTGATTAAAATTGAAATTCGGCGATGAGTTTTATTATTTATAAAAATAATTGAATCCCTAAAAAGACTTTTATTATTTACGAAAATAAATTGAATCTCTGTAAAAAATTGTACAGTTTATGAAAATAATGAAATTATTACGAAGAAATTTCATTTTTATAAAAATGATATCACAGGTTTACAAATTAAAAACTTTTTTTTGCCAATCAAACAAAACATTTTTTTTTCGAATAGTAGGTGTTTGTTGAGTAAGAAAATCATAATTTTAATTTTTTTCCCTCGCGCAGTTTTTCTGTAGCTTCAAATTTTGCATTTTCGAGGTGCGGCGGCACTTAAACTTACCTGTATGAAAATTAGCTTATCAAAATATAATAAATGAGGTATCATTGGAAAGGTTATTAAATCACCTTTCGATCCATAGGTCACAGAATAAAGTTCAACAAGAATTGAGAGAGTTACAGCCGATTAAAGATGAAATTTCATGACAATTTTGATGATTTTTAGACATTTGAGTAACTTGTACTATTTTTTTCTACATCAAACAGGAAAGAATGTTTAGGTTTTAATTTTTTTATTGATCGACTATATCATTACAAAAATTTTGAGCCCTTGTGTGCCTCGATTGGATTAAAAATGACAATTCTACACTAAATTTAGTGAACGAAACTACATTCTTCCTTTTTTAGTATCCCTTAAACATTTCCAGCAAAAATTCAAGTAATAAAATTTGGTTAAGTGTTAAAGTTACTAAAATCACTAATCAAGAGTTTCTGAAGTCGTAGATTTCGAATACAATGTTAGTTTTGCAAATTTGAAAATGGCGGATCCAATATGGCGGACAAATTTTTGAAAATCGATGAAATTCGTCTCAAATTCGTTACTCGGGGGTTTTTGGGGTCGCTGAATACGAATCCGATGTCAGATTTCGAAAATTAAAAATGGCGGATCCAGTAGGTGCGAATTCGATGGATTTTAAAATACTCGTTCACCATTATGAATCCATCATTTTCAATTATCGAAATCTGACATCGGATTCGTATTCAGCGACCCCAAAAATCCCCGAGTAACGAATTTGAGACGAATTTCATCGATTTTCAAAAACTTGTCCGCCATATTGGATCCGCCATTTTCAAATTTGCAAAACTAACATTGCATTCGAAATCTACGACTTCAGAAACTCTTGATTAGTGATTTTAGTAACTTTAGCACTTAACCAAATTTTATTACTTGAATTTTTGCTGGAAATGTTTAATGGATACTAAAAAAGGAAGAATGTAGTTTCGTTCACTAATTTTAGTGTAGAATTGTCATTTTTAATCCAATCGAGGCACACAAGGGCTCAAAATTTTTGTAATGATATAGTCTATCAATAAAAAAATTAAAACCTAAACATTCTTTCCTGTTTGATGTAGAAAAAAAATAGTACAAGTTACTCAAATGTCTAAAAATCATCAAAATTGTCATGAAATTTCATCTTTAATCGACTGTAACTCTCTCAATTCTTGTTGAATTTTATTCTGTGACCTATGGATCGAAAGGTAATTTAATAACCTTTCCAATGATACCTCATTTATTATATTTTGATAAGCTAATTTTTATACAGGTAAGTTTAAGTGCCGCCGCACCTCGAAAATGCAAAATTTGAAGCTACAGAAAGACTGCGCGAGGGAAAAAAATTAAAACTATGATTTTCTTACTCAATAAACACCTACTATTCGAAAAAAAATGTTTTGTTCGATTGGCAATTTCACTGTAAACCAGTGTATTTTATTTTCATTTTGTTACAGATTAATCTGTAACAAAATTTATAAATAATTGAATTTTTGTGAATTTATATTATTCATGAACATAATTAATTGGTTTCGTAGAATTTTATCAAAATTTGTTTTAAATAATTGAATTCTTTGGAAAAATTTTATTGAAATAGGAGATATTGAAAATCATTGAATTGAGGAAAATTTTTGAAAATAATTGCAATTTGGCCAAAAATTTTATTAAATTTTTTAAAAATAATTGAATTTCGGAGAAGAATTTTATTATTTGAAAGATAATTGAAATTTTGACGAGAATTTTTTTTAAATTTTGAGCGTAATTGAATTTTTGCAATCAATTGTTACTTCTCCAAAATGTAAATTTTTTAGTGTTTTTAACTAAAATTCTTCTATAACTCCATTATTTTTAATAATTAATGAGATATTAGGTACAATTTTTCCAAAATCTAAATTCTTTAAAATTTCTAATTAAATTAATTCAAAATTGAAGTTTTATAAAATTTCTAATTAATACCTTCTAAAGTTCATCTATATTTATGAATGAAGTTATTTAATTAAAAATTATTGCCAGAAATAGAAAAAATTGAAGGTTTTCTGGTAATTTCATAGTTTATGAGGAAATAAAAAAACATAAAAATTCAGAATTTTCTTATGAATTCAGTACTTTTAATAAAAATTCCTGACTTTTTTCTGAATAATTCTTCTTTTCCTGACTTTTCCCTGAATTTTTTGACTTCCCTGACCTGTGGCAACCCTGAGTATCCTTGGTTGTAAATTGTTGTATTAAAAAAGGGTAGGTATTCATATTAAGAAAGAAATTACTAAATTATTTTTGTTAATATTTACTAATTAAATTATTTTTTGATAAATTTATAACTAAATTTGTAATAACAAAAATAACAATCTTGTACAAAGTTGTCACAAAAATTAAATTTTGCTTTTCCCTGACTTTTATTTCGTTTCTAGCTTCAAGCAAGCCGTAAGCATTAAGTGAGCCTTAAGCAAGATTCAAATCTTTCCGCAAGTTTTTAGTTTCAGTTACGTCATATGCTGTAAGCCTTGAGTTAGCTTTGGGGTATCCTTGGAGTAGCTTTGAAATAACCTTGAGAGCTTTGAATAACCAACATTTTTTACACGGGTTTTTTATTTTTTTTCTTAAATTTTGATTGTCTGATAGCGTACGGGTTGACCTACTACTACTACTACTACTACTTAAAAGTTAAAACTAAATTTTCTATATTCAGGATTTGTGTAAGGCTCAATCCTTACTAAAACTCAGTTGATTTTCCGATGACAAAAATATCTATAAAGTTTAGAAAAAATTTTTTTTAATGTAGCTATTTTAGCTAATAAATAATTAGTCATTATTAACTAATTAATTACTAAAATATTACTATTTGAATCAGTGACAGACTTTTTACTATCAAATTAGTTATTTTTTACTAACTCAAATTTACACTGCAAAAACTGGTATCTCACTCGTGTTTTAAAATGAGTTGCTTTAAGTGTTTAAACCATTGAGATGCAAAATCTATTTTATATTGAGACATTTAATTTCATCTCGTGTCTCATTTTAAGACATTAAAGGTAACTCAATGCGTATAAGACACGTAAAACGACTTCTTAGTGTGAGACGGATACTCGAAACACATTTCGTGTCTCAAAATGCATTGCTAAATGTGTAAGACACTTTGAAACGTCTTAAAATGAGACACATATCTGTTTCAAATATGTGGACTAAGACATCTTATGTGTTTCAAATATGGGACAAAACGTCTCAAAATGAGACACTTGTTTTTGCAGTGATAGAGAACACCGTAATCATAAATACTTTCCATTCAATGGGAAAAATTTATTGAAATTACTAAATATATTAAAGACACTAAATTAATAAAGTAAATACATTCGCAAAAATTGGAGCAAGAAATTTAAACTCAAAAATTTAAATAATACATAAAATTCACTGACAGTAGAAAGCCGAATGCGGAAACGAAAATTTATACCAGCAGAAGAAGACACTTTATACTAATGACTCTATTTGACTACCAGCGTGAGAAAATCACCTTGGAAACGATTTTCAAATATCCCTGAACAATATATGCTAAAAGTGCAGGTAAAAAGAAAGAGTGTTCCGGTACTGCTGGTCATTACAAATTAGTAATATCAATTAACCAGACACATTTCCATTGACATGAGCTGTGACGGTAGACAGTTGCTAATTTCCAGTAGTCAGTCAGAAACCATAAATCCCAAAAATTCACTCGGACAGGTTGTGCCTAAGGAATAAATGATGAACCGAAACGAGAGAAAGCCGATGAGTTTGAAAAGTTCGTCATGGAACAAGACTATATACCTATATATCTATTGAGAAAGGGTCTTGAGAAAGAATCAAAGAGAAAAAAAGAAGAGACAAACGATGATGATGATGCTGATGAAGAGAAGGGAAGAAAGTAGTTGAAAAATATAAGGAAGGGACAAGACCGTTACTGCTAGTTTGCGGTGGTAGAATGAACCAGGTGGTAACAAATTAGTAGTCCCTAACTTTCCCCTCCCTTTTTCATTTTCTTTCTCCCACTTTCAAAGGGATTTGAAAGACCCCCTAATAGCTTTCGCGTTGCGGATGGTATCGACGATGTTGGTCCTCCGTTGCATTACCCAGGGCATCTATAGCTCAATTTGCCGACACCTCGCTAAGTATAGGTTGGGTGGGTGGTCCTCTTCCTGCGAGAGACCACGAGGCTCACAAGGAGTGGGCCCCCCTGACTCGGGATGATAGGTGAGAGAGTTTACCGAGTATATATATCTCTCCAGCATCCATGAGACAATGGATATCGAGAGTTTAACTATATAAAGTTTTGTATACTCACAGCGAGAAAAACATCGCGTCACACCCATAATACATTCTCCCTTCTCTCTCTCTCACTCTCTATTCACTCCTTTTATTTTCTCCTTTGACTCTCCATTTCTTTTCAGTGCATAACGAATTTGCCTTTATCGCTGTGTCTTTATCGAATCATCGAATATCAATTGAGGAGGCATTCATCTCTAGAGGGGATGAGAATGATCCTCTTTGCACTGGAGTTTTTATTTTTTTCTCTTTTTTTCCTTTTTTGCATCACTTTATAGTCCAATTGGCATTTTCTAATAAATGTGATGGAAATTTTTATATTTTTGGTATTAATGTTTAAGAGAGCAGTAAAACCTCCATAAACGGACATTAGAAATATTTCACTAACTTCGAACAATTTTGATTGTATTTTTGTTTAATTCTTTTTGTTTTATTACATTTATTTTTATTTATTCTATTTGTTATAACTAGCTTGAAAATTTTGAATAGTAAATTAATACACAGGCAAACCTCTATTAATTGAACAGAAGAAAATAATTGGAACTTTAATTATAGTTTTGAATTTTGATTTATTGGAATATTTCTGGTATTTCTTATTTCATTAATAAATTTATAGTAACTTATTGATAATTATTTAAAATATGCAATAGACATTTTAATATTCTGAGATTTAATGTAAGGAAGCAGTAGAACCTCTTTAAACGGACATTAGTATTTACATTATTATTATATTAATTATTATTAATAATTATTGAAATAATTATAATAAATATTAAATACACAGGAAAGAAGAAGTGTTATTTTAACTAAAAGTAGTTTTAAAACTACACGCAACATTCTTAACCGCGACACTATATGTGATTTTAACACTATATTGGTGATAAATTAATATACATTTTTAATGGGTGTTAAAATAACACCAAAATTGTGTTAAAACAACACCATCTGAAAACTACACCCAACAAATTTAACACATTTTTTTTCTGCGTATATTATATAATATAATATGATATAAAATAAATAATTAATATTATAATTAATAATTATTATAATTAGTACTCAACTAGTATAATAAATAGTATTCAATCAATACACTAAATGTGGAAAATAATAAAATTCATTCAGTTTACTAAACAGTATTCAATGAATATACTAACTAGCAACAATTCGCGCGCTCAAGCGAGCGGCTAACTTTTTACTGCCTTTTTAAAAATAAAATTAGCACTTTTAAAAATAATAGAATTTAAAAATTTTCTAATTTCAATTTTTGTTGAAAACACTAAAAAAACTCAATTTTGGAGAAATTACAAATAATTGCAGAAATTCAATTATTTAAAAAAAAAATAAAATTCTTCTTATAAAATTCAATTATGTTCAAAATTTGAAAAAAATTACAATTATTATCTTTATAAATAACAAAATTCTTCTTCAAAATTCAATTATTTTCATAAATGTCAAAAAAATTCTTGTCCTAATTTCAATTATTTTCAGAAAATTTTCTAATTTTAATTATTTTCAATATGCAATATCTACTATTTAATAAAATTTAATTGAAAAGAATTCAATTATTTAAAAAAATTTTAATAAAATTGTATGCAAACATTTAATTATTTTCATAAATAATAAAATTTTTTAGAGGAATTCAATTATTTTCATAAAAAATAATATTTAAAATTCTAGAAAATAATAATTGAATTAAAATGATGAAAATAATTTTCATGAAGTTACAGTAACAATATTCTTAGAATATAAAATAATAATTTTATTATCTGGTCATCTTTAATTATTATAAAACTTGCTACTTATTGTTACTGTATCTTCATCAAAAATTACATATAGGCACACAAAAAAAATTAAATATATTTAGAAATTAAAAACTTCAAATAATTAAAAAAAATTCTATTAAACTTTTAAAAAAAAATAATTCAAGACTGGACTCGGAGCAATCGATATCTTCATGTTTTATAACAAGACTTTTATAAGTTGTTTAATTTAAAAAAGGTTTGAATTTGAAATTTTTGAATTTCTTAATTCCTGTGGAAAATCCTGTTTTAAAAATAAGATTATAAATAGAAATTGTGCAAATATTTTTTTTTCTTTTTCTAAAACAAAATAATGATTTTGTTAAAAAAATTGTGATTCATAAACAAGAATAATGCAAACTAAATAAATTTTCTATTTCTTAATCACAGTGGTTTAACAATTTTCTAATTTTGTTTAGAACTAAAGAACAAAAATCTGCATAATTTCAATTTGACAAAACCTAATATATATGTAACAAAATTTTAGTCTTTTAATGAAAAGAAGTGAAAAAAATTCTGATGATTTATATTTGTCATTACAATTTTGAATTAATTATAAAATAAAAATAATTATAACATAATAATATAATATACAATCTATCTAAAGTTAAGAAAAAGCAAAAATATAAATAAAAGACAACTTCAGACTGTGAGGGACAGAAAAAGTGAATGAATGAAAGAGCATTCAAATTATTATAGTTAATTAGTATTTAATGAGTATACTAATTAGAACTCAGCTAGTACTCTATAAATTTGAATTAGTAACTGACTTTTTGCTTTTGAATTAATAAATTTTTACTTATAAAAAGTTATTTCTATTAAGTTTTTTAGTAAAACTTACTAATCTAAAAGCAAAAAGTAAGTCACTAATTCTAATTAGTAAATATTTTTACTAATTTAAATTTAGAGTGTACACTAATTAATATTCAAGTATTATACTAAAATTAGTATTCAATTAGTAAACTAAATAGTATGCAAAATAAGAAGATTCAATTAGTCCACTAAATAGTATTCAATTAGGGAACGTACATAAACTACGTAGACCAATTTTTTGGAAATTTTAACCCCCCCCCCCCCCCACGTAGACGCAATTACATGTATTAGCGCCATTTTTTCCTCTTATGGTAGACAATTGCTTGACCCCCCCTCCCCCTAGACGTGCTATGTAGTTTATGAACGTTCCCTTAGTGTACAAATTAGTATTCAACAAGTACATTAATTGAAATTAAAAAATTCTAGTCATCTATAAAAAACTAAAATTTGAAGTCCCACTTATCGAGGTTCAACTGTAATATACAAAAATTAATGATGAGTCGACTACTTTAAATACCCAATAAAATAATACAGTTAAGACTGTTAAAAACATTAAAAAGCGAGAACTAATTACCAAAACGATAATTATTATCATCAATAATTGAAACCAATATCAATTACAATAATTCATACATAATTCCTGATGTCGCAACTTTATCAAAAAAAAAAAACCATTCCGTAATTCGATAATCAATTATAAAATTTTTACCTGCACGATGCGTGATAATATTTATGTTTGGTGAAATTTTTTTCGAAAACTGACAAGTGGCCCCAAAAAATGAAATTGATTTAAGCTTTTTGTATATATATGTATGCTCATACGCGTATATACATATTGCTTGTGCGGATATTTAGTGGTTCTTACGAATAACCTCAGGCAAAATGAATAAAAACGTATAAAGCGTCCGTATTACGGAGTGATTGAACGATGTCTGATCGATACCCTTTGGGCACAAGTATACACATATATATGTATAAGCATATTATAACACATCCGATAACTTTTATATATACCAGCAAAATTTTCAAACGGCTTCTTAAATTCTTATCTTGAAATTTTTTTCTCTTTCTTCTTCTTCATTTTTTTTTTTTTTTTTTTGTGAGCGTAAAACTCTCGCACGTTTATATACATTTATTATTATATGACCATCGAATTCGTCCATTTACGCCCTATTTATAAGGGAGCATAATCAGCAAGGTGAGATCTTTTAGATTGTCAGTGTGAATACTTATCGAAGCGTCTTTCCTTTCTGCGCAAATATAATTTGCCCCCTCCCCCTTAATTCTGAAAAAAAGCGGGCATAAATTTGTAATTTATCTTCACTCCAAATGAGTTCATATTGAAATTACTTTCTTAAATTTAATTATTATCTCTTCATTATCCATCGAGATATTATTTTTTATTTGAAATTAACGCAGGATCTTTTTTTTTGCAAATTAACGCGGAAGCTTTTTATCTTTAATAAAATTAACACATAAGGATTTTAAAATATAAGGGAAGAGGGGAATTATAATTTTAATGCATATAGAATTAGCGAGAAGGATAATTCTTTTTATCTCAAATATAGCGCTGAAGCTTTTTATAATTAACGCTGAATTATATTTAATTTAGAATAAGGCCACAGCTTAATATATTTTTTTATTGAATAAAAATTTTATTTTTAATTTTATAATTTTATTTTTTTCCCCTATTTTATTTCTTCCTTTGTGTTTTTTTTAATGTTTTTTTTCTAATTCACATATGCAAACTTATTATTGTTTTTTCTAGAAAATTAACGCGTAAGCTTTTTCTGTGTTAAATATATCTTTTAATAAATATAACACAAAAACTTTTGTGTATTAATTCGCAGAAGAATTTATAACTTTAACATAAAATTAACGAAGTGGCTTAATATATTTTTGTATTAAATATATATAACACAAACATCTTTTTAATAAACACGGAAATTTTATATTCTTTATTAAATATATCACAAAATATTTTCTTAATTAACGCAAAAATTTTTAAAAACTAAAAAATTATTGTAAATTTTTGTAAAATTTACTTGAGGTGCGATTTTTTAACTTGACTTTAATTTTTACTTCGAATTTGACTTTGACTATTACTTTGACTTTCATTCTGATAATCAAATTTAAAGTTAAAATCAAATTTATATTCAAAGTTAAAGTCACAATTAAAATCAAAGTCAAAGCTACAGTTAAATGTAGTCAAAGATTAAGCAAAATTTATAATCATAGTTAAGTCAAAGTTAAAATTAAAATCAATGTCAAAGTTAAAGTTAATGTCAAATTCATAGTCAATTTTGTAGTCTAATTTAAATGTAAAGTCAAAGATAATGTCAAATCTAAAGTCAAATTTAAAGTTAAAGTTAAAGTTAGAGTCAAAATTAAAGTCATAGTTATAATCGAAGTCAGAGTTAAAGTCAAAATCAATGACAGAAAAAATGTAAAATTTAATGGCAAAGTCAAATTTATAATCATAGTTAAAGTTGAATTTAAAATGAAATTCAAGTCAAAGTCGAGTTTACATTTAAATTTAAAGTTAAAGTCAAATTTATATTCAAAGTTAATGTCTTTAAAGTCAAATTTAAAATGAAAGTCAAAGTTAGAGTCAAAATTAAAGTCACAGTTACAGTTAATGTTGCAGTCAAAGATTAAGCAAAATTTATAATCATAGTTAAGTCATAGTTCAAATTAAAATCAATGTCAAAGTTAAAGTTAAGTTAATAGATAAGTCAAAGTTAAGATAATGTCAAATTTTAGGTCAAATTTAAAGTTAAAGTCAAAGTTTCAGTCCTAGTTATAGTCAAAGTCAAAGTTAAAGTCAAAATCAATTACAAAAAAATGTAAAATTTAAAGTCAAAGTCAAATTTATACACAGAAAAAAGTGAGTGTTATTTTAACACTGAATTCGGTGTTAAAAGTGTCTGCATCAAACTTTAGCTCGGAAGTGTTATTTTAACACTGAAAATAAGGTAAATTTTCTATTATAGAAAATTTATCCTCACTAAAATTACCCTACCAAAATTTACCCGCATCAAAAACAACACTTGCTTTTCTCTGTGTAATCAAAGTTGAAGTTAAATTTAAAATCAAATTCAAGTCAAAGTCAAATTTACAGTCAAATTTAAAGTTAAAGTCAAATTTATATTGAAAGTTAATGTCTTTAAAGTAAAATTTAAAATGAAAGTCAAAGTTAGAGTAAAAATTAATGTCTTAGTTATAGTCAAAAACAAAGTTAAAGTCAAAATCAATTACAAAAAAATGTAAAATTTAAAGTCAAAGTCAAATTTGTAATCAAAGTTAAAGTTTAATTTAAAATCAAATTCAAGTCAAAGTTAAAGTCAAAGTCAAATTTATAATCAATGTTAAAGTTAAATTTAATGTCAAAGTCAGAATCAAAATTAAAGTCAAAGTCAACGTTAAAGTCAAAATCAATGACAAAAAAAATGTAAAATTTAAAGTCGAAGTCAAATTTATAATCAAAGTTAAAGTTAAATTTAAAATCAAATTCAAGTCAAAGTCAAAGTTGAAGTCGAAATGAATGTCAAAGTCAAAGTGAACGTCAAATTGAAAGTCAGTACCAAACTTAAAGTCAATGTCAAAATGAAAGTGTATAAATAAAACTTAAAATCTTTAAAGTCATAGTCATTGACAAAGTGAAAATCAATCAAAAGTAAAAATACAAAATCTCAACCTTGCTGCTGCTTAAAATTTTAAAATTTTCTTTAAAAATTTAAAATAACTAGAAAGTTTATTTCTTCTATAATTGAAATTGAAATTAACGTAAAAGAGTGAATCATTATTATAATCTTTAATTACGAGACTGTTAATGTCCTCTTATTTTTTCTCATTCCTTTTATAATTGTTTGAGAGAGAAATATCATTATCAGAATTACAAGTTTTTAATTATATAATTCACTCTTGTATATTGTACGTATATAATTATGAAAAATTTATTCAATTTGCTGTCATTATCACTTAGCGGAGTTGATGAATTCATAATTATATTGAGAAACGGTCTCTCTGTCTGTCTCTCTCTCTGGAGAAAAAAGAAAAATGCAATGCTATTAAATGTCATTAAATTTTATTTTATCTTTTGACGCTAATTTTATATATCTTCACACGATATGCGAGTCCTTGGTACATAACGACAATTGCACATATACGCGTATGTGCAACACATATGTGTATGTACACAATGAGTGGAGTATTATGTTGAAGAAAATATATCCGGTATAAGTATAGAGGTGTTTAACTAGGGGTCAAGCAACATTGGTGTATATATATTATACTGATACACTTTTTTCCCTTGTGATATAATATACGACATGCGGGGTTTACTGCGACGACTTTGGAAAATAGAGTGTAATCATATAGTACTTGTGCCAATGACTTCGGGTTGCTATTTAACACGCAAACATAATTTGCCATCCAGATTCATTATTAGTAACTGTATTGTATATGTAGGCTTTTGTCTATACAGTTTGCGTTAACGCACTTTTGCCAAAGGCGCGTTTTTATTGTGCGGTTAACGATCAGCTGCAAGAGTTTATTTTCCCGGTAAACGATAATAATCATATTTCTCCTTCTATTTTAGAAAAACCCTTTTTACACTAATTGTCTGACGCGGTTAAGTGTTACAAAGTAGAAAATGACAATTCTTGTGGGCGGAAAAATACGCTTTTTTCTCTATCGATGTAATACATCCGCTACTGGTTTAAGAAAATGATCTTTTCCGGTTGTTTCTTTTTTGTCGATGACAGCAGAAATTGAGATTAATTTTTGTGCTTAGCTTCATTTTTTATACACTTAAAGTATCACTGTTGACTTATAAATGCATATAATATCAAATTAGCAATTTTAAAAAGAATAGAATTTATAAAGTTTCTAATTTAAAATTTTATTGAAAACACTAAAAAAATTAAATTTTGGAGAAACTACAAATAATATATTGCAGAGATTCAATTATTTAAAAAAAAATAAAATTCAACTATATTCAAAATTTGAAAAAAATTCTTGTAAAAATCGTAAATATCTTTATAAATAACAAAATTCTTCTCCAAAAATCAATTATTTTCATAAATGTCAAAAAAAATTCTTATCCTAATTTCAATTATTTTCAAAAATTTTTCTAATTTTAATTATTTTCATTATCTACTACTAAGTAAAAATTTTCCAAAAAGAATAAAATTTTTTTTAATAAAATTGTATGCAAACATTTAATTATTTTCATAAGTAATAAAAATTTTACAGGAATTCAATTATTTTTATAAATAATAAACTTTTCATAACGCGGGGCAAAAAAGGGCACTTTTTGTTCCAAAAAAAGTGCTCATTCAAAAATTAACAACTGCTCGCACTCGTTACGAAATATACTATTTTTTAAGAAATTCAATTATTTTCATAAAAAATAATTTAAAATTCTAGAATATAATAATTTAATTGAAATGATGAAAATAATTTTGATGAAGTTACAGTAACAATATATTCTTATAATATAAAATAATGATTTTATTACTAAGTCATAGTTAATTATTATGAAACATGAAGATATCGATTTCTTCATGTTTTATAATAATTAAAACTTGCTACTTTGTTACTGTAACTTCTTCAAAAATTACATAGGCACACAAAAAAAATTAAATATATTTAGAAACTAAAAACTTCAAATAATTAAAAAAAAATTCTATTAAACTTTTTGAAAAAAAATAATTCTACAGAATTCTTAATTAAAAGTATGAAAAGTTCAAATTTTCAAAGATTTTAATTTGAAACCTTTTGAAAATTTACCTATAATCTAAAATTTTTACTGAAATTCATTTTTAAATCAATATTTATTAGAAAATTCTACGCGAATTCAATTATGTAAATAGAAAAATAAAAAATGTATTAAATAATTGAATGTTTCTTAAAATTGAATTTTCATAAAGAATTTTACCAACAAATTTTTAAATAATTGAATTCTTTCGACAAATTTTAATAAAATTTGTAAAAATAATTTCATTTTTCGAGAAATTTAATGAAAATTGTACTAAAAATAATTGAAATTTGGCCATGAATTTTATTAAAGTTTTTGAAAATAATTTTATTTACAAGAAAAATTTTATTATTTAGAAAGATAATTGAAATTTTGAGGAGAATTTATGTAAATTTTTGAACATAATTGAATTTCTGCGAAGAATAAATTACTTTTGAAAATAATTGAATTCTTGAGACGAATTTTATTAAAATTTCTTTTTAAATAATTCAATTCTTTTGGGAAATTTTATTAAAATAGTAGACATTGAAAATAATTGAATTATGACAAATTTTTGAAATTAATTAAATTTCTTCGAAGAATTTTATTAAAATTATTATTTTAAAATAAATTGAATTGTTACAAAGAATTTCATACATAATTTTTGAGAATAATTTAATTGTATGAAGAAATTTAATTAAAAATGTATTGAAAAAATAAGGAAAGGTTTTTAAAATAATTGACTTGCTTTAATAAATTTTAATAAAATTTTTAAGAATAATTACATTTTTATAGGAATTCCATTAAAATTGTATTGAAAATAATTGAAAGTCTGTGATGAGTTTCATTATTTATGAAAATAATAATTGAATCCCTGTAAAAAATGTTATTATTTATGAAAATAATTTGTAAATAATTGAATTCCAGTGAAATTTGTATTATTTTATAAAAATAATTAAAGAATTGCGTAGGATTTTATTAAATTTTTTTTAAATAATTGAATTTTTTTTTCAAAATTTTATTAAAATAGTAAATATTCAAAATCATTAAATTGAGGGGAATTTTTGAAAAAATTAAAATTTTGCCAAGAATTTTATTAAAATTTTTGAAAATAATTCAATTTGTGAGAAGAATTTTATTATTTATAAAGATAATTGAAATTTTGACAAGAATTTTTTTAAATTTTTGAGCATAATTGAATTTTTGCAATCATTTTTAACTTCTCTAAAATGCCAATTTTTTTGTATTTTTAACTAAACTTCTTCTATAAATCCATTATTTTTAATAATTAATTAGACATATGTTAAAAAATTTAACTAATTTAAGAAGAATTTTAGTCATTAAAATTTTGTAAAAATTTCTAATTAAATTCATTTAAAATTGAATTAATTTTGAAATATTTAAGCAAAGTTTAATTTAAAGAATAAACACAATAACTTTTTTTTTCAGGATTTTTATCAAAATTCCCTGACTTTTCCAGGTTTTTTCAAGTTTAGAAAATTTCCTGACATTTCCAGATTTTTCAGGTTTTCAGGTCAACCCTGAATTAAAATAGCAAAAATGTGGTTGAAATTACGATTTGATTCAAGAAAAACAGTAGTCGAAAAATTTTCTATATAGATTAGGGAATTAAATATTAAAATCTACTTTTCTCGTTGTAATCCTGATTAAAATCGTGATCACAGATGACAAATTATTATACTCGTTTTGAATAAATGAGACAAGGGTCCTGTCAGATCGAAACACTAAATGTTGATGTTGAAACACCAATAACTGATCGTATCCATCTTGTTCTCCGTCTGTCTTTCTCCTCTCCTCTCTTCGCCTAATCGAACTTACACCTTTCAATTCCTGTTTAGTCGACCAGTATAAAATAATCGTCATCAGACGGCGCACGTCTATCTTTTTCTCGCACGCGTTTAGTAAACGCATGCGCTTCTCTCTCATCCCTCTGAACACTTTTCCCTCTCTTTCCTTTCTCTCTCTCTCCTTTTTCTTCTTCTCTTTCCTTTCCTCTCTTTCGCTCTCTCTCTCTCTTAATCCATCTCCCTCCCTCTCTCTAAAAGTCCCTCCTCCCTCCTCGATTATTTCTCATCCATTTCACTCGCACCCCCTTCCCTTGAGGCGCGCATGGCGCGTATAATTTTCATATCGCATTGTCTCTCTCGCGAACACGCGATTTATCTCGCGCTGCCATCTCCGTCTCTCTCAATCATACGGCGGCTTGGATGAAGGAGAGCGGCTTTCTTTGATGTCCAGTTGGGAGCCAATTACACGAGTCACACAGGGCCGCAATGCGCATCTCTTTAGAATCGAAAAATAATATTTCTCGCGCGATCACACATCACATCGTTAGCTATACATAATAATAATTCCTATATATCGATTAAAATAGAGAAATACGAGCGAATAACGGTAGTAGCATAACCATCAAGAGGTCTTGAATTAATTAAAGATTTTCTATTATGTCGATACTTTTACTTATCTACATACAATATACACAGCTTATGACCATAATTTTTGACACGCGGAAGCTCTTTCGAGAAAAATGCTCCTCAATTTAACGTTCTTCTTTTTTCAAGTTGCCTTTCTAAAATATATTATAGATTACTTTCAACAAATAATTTTTCAGCAACAATTTATTGTTCGTTGTCTATTTTTTTCTCATTTTTAAAATTTTTGTTTAATATAAATTAAAAATTCTTCTGCATTTTTGTTTATAAGTAAGAAACGTTTTGGTACTTTTTATAAATAAATAAAAAATCTTTACGGTCTTTGATGCTTTTTATTTAAAACTAAAAAACTTTTTTGCACGTATTACTTGTGAATAAAATCCGGTATTTTTTTATTTATACATAAAAAAGCTTTTGGTCCTTTTTATTTATAAATAAAAAACTTTTTAGTACTTTTTATTTATAAATAAGAAATTTTCAGGTCTTGAAAAATGGTCAAAAATCGCGCGACGTATTAAGTGTACACTTATTTAATTAAAAAAGCCACTAATATTACTATTTCTTCAACTAAAATTTTAAACATTAATTTAAATTAAAAAATTGAAATAAATTTAAAAAAGTAAATTAAAAATTGAAATCCGTTTGTAATAATTGCCAAACTCTCTAAATTTGATTAAAAATAATTATGGAATTACGAATATTGACGAATATTTTGAAATTCAATATGGAAACGCTACTCTCCACTTGCGAACGCCAAGGTCACCGCTAGATATGTCAGTTCAGTTGATAAAATCAGTTTCCCCGCCGCCTGGTGGTTATCCTGGCGTTCTCAAGTGGAGCAGTTAAACCACTATTTTATTCTTTAGAAACTTTTTTATAATCACAAAAATATTATTGTGAGAATAATTTAAATTCTCTTTTTAGTTCACGTTTATAACGCTTTTTGTTTAAACACTCAATTTGTAATGACTCAATTTGTAAATAAATAACGAGCGACTATTTGCAACTATCACGAACATTTTCTGACACTATTGTTGATATTTTTTATTTCTAAATTCAGTCCGAGGTCAAAATTTGTTACTTTGTTTTATTTATAATTGTCCTTACTACTGATAGATAAAAAAATATTTTTGCTTTTAATTTTTTTTGTCTTTATTACTGAAAGTTAAAAAAAAATTTTTGCTTTTGATCAACTTTTGCAAAAATTGTCTGAATTTATACAGTTTAAAAGTGCCGAGCAAGAAGAATTTATTTAAATTTTTTTCCTCATAATCCTCCAACAATTTATTATTTAATTTATTTTTCAGTAAATAGAACACGGTTCGAAAAATTAAATTCATATTTTAGAACAGAGAAAAAAATTTCTTAGACCTTTCTAAAATCCTACTATCAATTTTGAAAAAATGGAAAAAATTAAAATATTTTTTTCTTTGAAAAATTACTACCATTTCAAAAAAATTGTATACACTTTAAACAAATTTTTTTTCTCGTGGGAATTTCGTGTATAATTTTCGTTTTGAAGTATTATCTCTCTTTCTCTTCGGTTCCCCCAAAACCTTATACGAGATTGTGTTTAACACTATACAGAAGAACGATATCCGTGGACACAGGTCATTTAGACGGCTCCTTTCTTCGATCATTAATTACTGCCGACGCGTATGAGGGCCTTGAATCCTGCGCATAGAACCCCCCTAGCCTCATTCCACTAAAATGCTTTTCAACCTTTTACCTTGCACACACGTTGTCTCACAAACTTTTGCACATTATGATTAGCCTTTTCTTGCCTCGTATATATATGCATATAGCTTGCGTGTATGCCTTGAAAATAGTCGAACGTTAATTTATTTGTCGCGGAAATTAATTAAAAAAATGTACAATCGTGAAAAATTTGAAATATATGGAAAAATTGTTGTATATATTAATCAATTTATGTTAATCAATCAAAGTAGATATGCATCAAACAAGGTCAATAGTTCAGCTATAGGTATATGTACATATATAGATAGAGAGAGGGGGAAAGGGGATTTTTCAGGCTACGCACTCCTAATAGGGTGTTAATAAAAAATACTATTGAGAAAATTTGTAATATATCTTGTTAATAGTGCGTATTTAATTCTTTCTCATATATGATTGACGTCATTTTAGTATACTTTCATTCTATAAACGTGATACCGCCTACAATATTCAAAGAATCTTTTGATTTATTGTTCCAATAACCTTTGTTAGACTGTTAGAAATGGTATATATGGGTGATTCAATCATGTTTTCTTGAATGCATTTCCCTCTATTTTCATTTCACTCTATTATATCGGTCAAACACTTGAGAGCAAAAGACTCTGATCTATAAGACGAATTCCAAATTTTATATTACAATACAACCTGCATCCGAATGCAAATTTGATTTTTTATTTCATGACAGTAAACAATGTTTTATTATTAAATAATTAAATTTTATGTTACATTCTATAGAAATTAAATGATTAATTTAAATAATTCAAATACAAATTCTACATTACACTAAGACCTGTCGGAATTAATTTAATTTTCTGATATTTTAACAATATTTTAGAACTGAGTGATAATAATTCTTGTTAAACAATTTTTTGTCAGAGAAATTTAAAAAATTGAGACTTTTCCACTTTTCTTCAAAATATTGCAACAAAATACCACAATTTTTTAGTAAAACAGTGCAACTTATTTTGATTTTTATAATGCGAAAAATAACTATAAACAAATCTTTCAAAAATTGTTTTTGAATAGTTAAAATTTTGTAAAATTTAATTGAAAAGAATTTATTTATTTCAATTATTTTTTTATACTCTTTGACAATCAACTTTTAAAGAATTTTAATTGCAAATTTTAAAAATAATTGAATTATCAAAAATTTTAATGAAAAATTTTTAAAGGTAAATTAAAAAAAAATGAAAATTAGCTTCTGCTTTTTTAAAATTCAATATTTTTAATATTTTCAATTACATATTTCCAAAAATAATAACATTTTAGAATTATTTTTTAAATTTTGGAGAAAAAAAAATAATGTTCCAAATTTTTAATTAAAATTCATCAAAAAATTCATTAATTTTTTTAAATTATACAAAAATTCTTTTAAGAAATTCAATTATTTTCGAAAAATTACATTAATAAAATATTTTTAAAAATTAATTATTAGAATTTGTTTTGTAATAATTTTTTAAGATTCAAAATTTACTTTTTGGACTTATTAAAATTTTTGAGAAATCATGGTCCTGTTTATAATTAAAATTCTTCAAAAATTTTATCATTTTTATTTATACTTTTCAAAAATTCAATTATTTTTAAAAGATTTTAGCAAATTTTAATTATTTGGAAATTTTTCAAAATTATTTTTAAATATTTTTAAAAAATTAATTGTAAGAATTGCTTTATAATAATTCTTTGAAAATATTAAACCTTAATAACTTAAGAAAAAACTAATTATTATAAAAAATTGAGTTTATGTATATTTAAATAATTGAATTCTAGAAGAACTTTTGGAAAATTATTTAAATCAATTGATTCAGAGATGAAGTTCATAGTTGAAAATTGTAGAAAATAATTAAATTCAGGAAGCGTTATAATTATTGTAATTTTTAGAAATTATTAAAATTCATGAATTTTACTCATTTTCCGTAAACTTTATTATTTTCCTCTGTAAAAAGAATTTTGTTAGGGAAAGTAATTTTAATGGCATTTAATTGTTAGGGAAATTGGTTAATTGAATCTTGTGACCACCCTAAGTAATAAAGGAGGGCGAATTTCAATCACACGGGTTTACAACAAAAACTAAAAAAATTCCATGATCCGATTAGAATTTTCATGAGATTTACATGATTCCATGAATTAAAATGAAATCCCATGACAATTCCATGATTTCCAGGTTTTCCATGACTTGTTGAACCCTGCAGATAATCCTTTTTTCCGTGTATATAATATAATAAATTCTAAGACTATAAAAAATTATGTAACAAATATAATAAATAATATAATAAACTAAATAAATAATAAAACACAGAAATTACTTCTATTCTAAATTATATCCATAATTTACAATATCGTTATCCACATTAATAATATTATTTTCGAAATACCGATTGAATTAATAGTTGAAATTTTTCAATTCCAATGCACAGTTGCCATCAGTTAAACAACAAAAGATAATTATCACACGTATTCATCAGATTTCAACAAGAAAATCTTATTAATTTCGTCTTAAGAGAAAAAACTACAAAGTGAAGAAAAAAGGATTTCTTTTAATCCCGTGGGAAGAAATTAATGTTGAGCGTGATGTAAACAAAATTTGAATGATTAGATGAGTTTCTAACTATACTAAAAGACCCAATATGTCTTTTGTTACACGTATTACACACAAATACACGGTTTAACTTGAATGTATATATTTTGACATTGCTTGAGAGGGTCGTTTACCGATTGGATGAGGAGGGACGACGAGAAGTTGTCGTCGTCTGTCGGCGTCGATACGCGCCGTTGAGCGTCGCGAAACGACGAGACGACGACTCTCGGCAACACAAGAAAGAAAAAGAGTTTAAAAGAGCGAGGGAGAAAGAGAGAGAGAAATATAATATTACAAGTCAAAAGAGACCGTCCCGTCTGCTCATAACTGCAACACTATTAATTGGGCAAACGGGTTTGCCTTCTGAACCTCGACCCTTAAAAGTATCTGGTCCAAAGCGATATTTCATCAATCATTTTTTTAAAAAATCCGCCCGGCCCGAGAAACGGTCCTTCGAATTTCGACGTTCAACGGAATCCGCAACAGAAATAAACTGCATATATGTATATATACAAAAATACACACTCATACAATATTATATACATATATGTACAAATATAAATACATGGATATGTATACGCATGTGTATACCGTTCTCGCGCTATATACATTGAAACCAGTTCCAGAAAAGCAGACCATCGCTTAAAAGCGATGATGTATCATTAACACTTTCATATATTATCCGTTAGCCGTCAGGCAATTGTGTTGGAGCTTCTGCGCATGCGCGCCGCCCCAATGTGATACCTCAAAATTTATTGCAAATGAATTTTTGTCCGTTCCGAAAGTTTCGAGAAAAATGCGTTTCTCCCGCGATTGCACAACAAGTATTTCCAATTATAAGAAAATTTATTGCCATCTTTTTTAATGCGTATAAATATGCGTCTACATCAAAGAATACACGAGACGCCCCTCCCCCCACTCCTCCAAAATTGGATATTTTTTTGAAGTTTTTTTTTTTAATTATATTATTAAACTTTCGAATTGATACTGTCTTAATAAAATTGATTTATAGTTTTCCATTTTCATTTTGTTCTATTTAATTTAAAATATAACTTAAGATTGCATGATCGATTACTGCTGTTCTAGCATGACAATTTTCTATTTCATCAGAAACTAGAAGAACTGTCTACGTCCCTGCTAAAGTAAAGTCAAATATTTCACCACTAACAGCACAAAAAATTTTTTGAAAGGTATTTTTCACTTTCTTTTCAATTATAATTTGAATAAAATGGTGATTTAACTGCTCCACTTGAGAACGCCAGGATCGCCACCAGGTAGCGGGGAATCTGATTTTATCAACTGAACTGACATCTAGCGGTGACCTTGTCGTTCGCAGGTGGAGAGTAGCATCCCCATATTGAAATTCAAAATTTTCGTTAATATTCGTGATTCTATAGTTATTTTTAACCAGACACTGAATCTACAGAGTTTGACAATTAATATAAACGAATTTTAATTTTTAATATACATTAATTTACGATATTTTTATGGTCCCTGATTTTTTTAGAATCTTGGTATTAATTTCTTCACTAAATTAAATAATATTTAAAATGTCGTTTCAACAAGTATTACGAAAAACAGCGTTTTTAACACTGAAAAAAGTGTTTGAATCAAATAATAACCGTTTACTTATATATATATATCTATTGTCAAATAAATATTAACTTGAATCAAATATTTTTTATTTAAGTCAATTAAATTATATTTGAATCAATAATTTCAATATTTGAAGAAAATACCATTTAATTGAATTTAAGAAAAAACTATATATATGAATATGATAAAAGACAAGTTCGAGTCAAATAAGAGAATATTTTACTTAAAATTATAAATTAAATTTATCATAATTCTATAAAACATGAAGATATCGATAACTCCGAGTCTTCGACTCGGAGTTATCAATTTCTTCATGTTTTATAATAATTAAAGATGACAATTTTCAAATCCATTTGTTTACAATATTTAATTTTACGAAATTTTAATTATTCGTAAATTCTTCAATTAAATATATATTAGAAAATAAAAACTTCAAATAATATAAAAAAATTCAATTAAACCTTTTTCAAATAAATTCAATTAAATTATTTAAATACAAAAAAAATAATTTATTGAATAATTAAATGTTTCTTAAAATTTAATTCCTATAAAGAATTTTATCAACAAATTTTTAAGAATAGTTACATTTTTCGAGGAAATTGATTAAAACTGCATTCAAAATAATTCTGCGATGAGTTTTATTATTTATGAAAATAATTGAATTTCTAAAAAGAATTTTATTATTTATGAACAATATTTAATTTTTGCGAAGAATATTATTATTTTTGAAAATAATTGAATTTCTGCAATAATTTGTATAACTTTTCCAAAATAAAAAATTTTTTTCGTGTTCTTAAAAAAAGTCTTCTATAAATGCATTATTTTTAACAATTTTTGAAAAAGTTCTTTAAGAATTTTCAAATTCATTTGTTTACAAATTACAATTTAATTTTACAAAATTTCAATTATTCGTAAATTCTTCAATTAAATATATATTAGAAAATAAAAACTTGAAATAATTTAAAAAAAAATTTGAAACCTTTTCGAAATTCAATTTTTTCAAAACAATTACACTCTAATACTTTTAATATTCAATTATAATCTAAAATTTTAACTGAAATTCATTTTTAAATAAACTTTTATTATGAAATTCTACTGGAATTCAATTATTTAAATACACAAAAAACCAATTTATTGAATAATTGCATATGTTTCTGAAAATTGAATTCTCATAAAGAATTCTATCAATAAATTTTTAAATAATTGAATTCTTTTGACGAAGTTTAATAAAATTTTTAAGAATAATTACATTTATGGAGGAATTCGATTAAAATTCAATTAAAAATAATTGAAATTCTACAATGAGTTTTATTATTGATGAAAATAATTGAATTCCTAAAAATAATTTTATTATTTACAAAAATAATTGAATCCGTGTAACAATTTTATTATTTATGAAAATAATTGAATGATTGCGAAGAAATTTATAAAAAAAATTGTAAATAATTGAATTCCTGTGAAATTTTTATTATTTTATGAAAATAATTAAAGGTTTGCGTAGAATTAAAATTTTTTTTTTAAATAACTAAATTTTTTTTTGACAATTTTATTAACAGCATGTGACTGTTACAGAAATCAATGTTGATTTTTTCGACCACTTTTCTCTTAAAATATTAAATAAATTAAGCTAGTTTTTTGTGAATAACTCTAAAATATAATAAAAAAGAGCAGTGATGTGCAAAAGTTTTACTGATTCTTAAATAAATTATAAAAAATACTTTGAAATCGGAAAAGACGAGAAATTGATTAAAAGTGATTTTGAGAACTGATAATTTTAAAATTATTTTTTAATAAATAATTTTAAAAATATTAAAACTTTTTCACATCACTGCCCTTCTTTATAATATTTTAGAGTTATTCACAAAAAACTAGCTTAATTTATTTAATATTTTAAGAGAAAATTGGTCGAAAAAATTAACATTGAATTCTGTAACAATCACATGCTGTTAAAATAGTAAAAACTAAATATTAAAAATTATTGATTGCGGAAAATTTTTGAAAATGATTGGAATTTTGACAAGAATTTTCTTAAAATTTTCAAAAATAATTAAATTTTGAAGAAGAATTTAATTAGGTATTTCTAAAAATAATTGAAATTTTGATGAGAATTTAAAAAAAAATTTTAACATATATTTGAATTTTTATGAAGAATTTTATTACTTTCACAAATAATTGAATTTCTGCAACCATTTGTAATTTTTCCAAAATTCTCAAAATTATATCGTACAATTTACGAACATTTCCTCTTTTCTCAATCAAATTACGTACATCACGGACCTTTTTTAAAAAAAACGGACTTTTACGGACTTCAAACAAATTTACGGAAGACCTATAGTTCGAGCCTGATGTAATAGGTATAAATTTCTATATTATATTTACTAACAAATATACTTTTAATAAGAAAACTTTTTTATATATAAATAAAATACCTATTTTTCTTACAAGAAGAAAATTTTTTTTAAATATAAATTTTTTTATAACAAAAAAAATCTATTCAAGATCAATTTGGAAGTGAAGATTTCCCGCATACTGTTACAGATATATATATGCAGTTGAAAGTATATATATATATGTGTGTGGACCACAGTACATTTATCTCAATCAGCTCGAATCCGAGAAGAAATCGATAGATCAAGGTAACACCTTCCTTGGTCCTCTGCTCGATCCTTCTACCAGTTTCGTCTCCTGGCGGTCCTCTTCTTCTTCTTCCTCATTGAAATATCGCGCCACTTATCTTTCTCTCTCCCTCGTCCTTTTTCATCTCTCGTGCCCTCCTTTTCCCTCTATCATCATATATACTAAAAGACGACCCTCACGAGATTTAAACGTTGAAGATAATATACAAGAGAGGGAGAGGAATGGAGAGAAAGACAAGGAAAGAATTCATTGAAAGGTAGAGGAGGAAGGGGTGGGGGAGAGAAACAGTCTAATCGAGAGACAAGGAGGACTATACGAAGGATGTTACCTTTGATGGAGACGACTAAAGAACCTCTATTAGGCTTCAAAACACTACTGCCACTCTAAGTCCAGGGACGCAATCATAGAAACGCTTTACGAAAATTACCGATTCATTCTCTCTCTCTCTCTCTTTCTCCTTCTCTTTCTCGACGCGTGAATTAACAGCTGTGGGGGATTCTTAATCCGCGTTTTCTCATGAAATTGTATATACACAAAATTACAAATGAAATTGCATCGTGTACCGGAAGAAAATGCACTTTAAAATCTTATATTCGTCCTTTCTAAATTTATCATCAGGCTACTTCTTTAATTAATCAATTTTTCTTACGTAATTAACTAAACATACAATCTTACGTATATATATATAATAGGAAATACATTTTTTCCTATTTAAGCTACGTGTATGATAAAATAATAAGACAATCGCGGAAATGAGTTTTTGTTATGTCGAGTTTTGAAATTTGCTCCGTAATCTGAGATGATTGCATTTTTTTTAAATATCGATTTTTCAAATTGTTCAGTTAATAAATTTTTGTTAATAATTGAATTTACGATTATACTTATTCACGTAAACTGAAACATAAAAGTACCATTGAATGAATTAAGTATAATTATTGTAAATTAAAATTTTAATTAACTGCTATATGGAAAAGTTATGTGTAAAGATTTTTTTATAATTGTTCTAATACTTTTTGAAACTATGTGATTATTAATAATGGAAATTAATATCATTTTGAAAATGTACAGTATTTTAATTAAGGTAAATTTTTATCATTGCAAACATATTAGTTTTCGAAAATAATTTTTCCTTGCAATATGATTATAAAATGAAATTCCTAATGAACTGGAAATATTTCAAGGATTTCCTTTTATTAGTTCAGAATATGATACAGTGGAACCTCATTAAGTGGGATACATGATATAGGTCAAGCAGTTTTTGTGAAAAAAGGTCCGTAAAGTCCGTAATTTGATAGAAAAAGGACGAAAAGTTTCGTAAATTGTACGATATAATTTGGAGAATTTTATCGAAATTACAAATAATTGCAGAAATTCAATTATTTTCAAAAGTATAAAAAAATTCTTCGCAGAAATTCAATTATATTCAAAAAATTCTAAAAATTCTTGTCAAAATTTCAATTATTATTTTCGCAAATAAAAAAATTCTTTTTAGGAATTCAATTATTTTCATAAATAATAAAACTCATAGCAGATTTTCAATTCTTTTTAATACAATTTTAATAGAATTCCTTGAAAAATGTAATTATTATTCTTAAAATTTTTATTAAAATTTGCCGAAAAGTATTTAATTACCTATTTAAAAATTTCTTAATATAATTCTTTATCAGAATTGAATTATTTAATAAATTATTTTTTATATTTAAATAATTGGATACTAGTTGAATTTTCTAATAAAAATTGTTTTAAAAATTAATTTTTTAGTAAAAAATTTTTATAATATTTGAATATTAAAAGCATTATATATAGTGGCGTAAATTTTTAGAAATAATTGAATTTTGAAATTAACTTTTTTGAAAAGGTTTAATAATTGAAATTTTTTGTTTTTTTTTTACGTTTTGATTTTTATATATATATTTAATTGAAGAATTTATAAATAATTGAAATTTCGTAAAATTAAATATTGTGAACAAATGGATTTCAAAATTGTCAAAGAACTTTTTCTTAAATTAAAAAAAAAATCGATTTAAAGAAGAATTTTACACAGAAAAAAATGCGAATGGTAAAAACAACCACATTTGTGTAGTTAGAAAAGAAGTAGTTAAAACTACCATATTCAGCAGCATTTTAACTACACTTCCTCAGTTAGTGGAACCAAAATGAAGTAGTTGGTTTTATGTAGTTAAAATAACTACTTTTCGTAGTTGAAATAACTAACAGATGCTTGTAAATGGCTCAACTATAGTGTAGTAGTAAAAACTATTGTTAAAAATAGTTAATTTTACTATTGTGGTAGCAAAAATAACTATTTTGTATTAGTTGCAAACAAAATGAGACTTACTGTTTTTATATAGTAAATTCAACCTCTGAAAGTTGTTATTTTTATGATTTATGTAGTTAAAACAACTATTTCTTACTAGTTGCAGAGAAAGAAAGAAATTTACTGTTTTCATATAGTAAAGTCAATTGTTGAAAATAGTTATTTTTACTATTTATGCAGTTGAAAAGATCATTTTTTTCTACAGAGAAAAAACGTGAGTGGTAAAAACATCCACATATGTGCAGTTAAAAAAATGTAGTTAAAACTACCATAATAAGCAGCATTTTATCTAAACTTCCATAGTTAGTGGAACTAAAATTGAATAGTTGGTTTTATGTAGTTAAAATTACTACTAGACGTTATGATTGTGAATAACTCAACAATAGTGCAGTAGTTAAAAGTACTGTTAAAAATAGTTATTTTCGGAATTTCTGTAGTAGAAATATCCATTTCTTGCTATTTGCAAAATAAATTAAAATTTACTGTTCCAAAGAGTAAAAACAACCGCTGGAATTTGTTATTTTTATGTTTAATGTAGTTAAAAGAACCAATTATTACTAGCTTTTGATAATTTATTTCTATGGTGGTGAGAAAAATTTATTTTTATAACTACAAAAGTCATAAAAGTAACAATTTTTATGTTATTTTTACTATATGAAAATAACAAGTTTAATTTCTTTATAACTAGTAAAAAGTGGATAATTTTACTACAGAAATTCTGAAAATAAACTATTTTCAACAGTACTTTTAACTACTGCTCTATTGTTGAGTCATTTAAAATCATATACTGGCTATATTTCAACTAAGTCCTTGAGCTTAAAAAATTAGTTACTGCAACTAAACGAAGTAGTTATTATGACTGAATCTAAGAAGAACGTCCTCAAGTACAATGCCAGTCATCGTAGCGTGCGAGCGTGGTTAGGTGGTTAGGTTATCGGTTTGCGAATGTTAGGGTCGTGCGTTCAATCCCCGGCGTTTGGGGATTTTTCTCTGTTAGGTGTATAAGAATTTAACATATAAATTATATATGAACAAAAATAGGTAAGAGAAAATATAAAAAAATGGACCTCAATAATAATAAAAAACAAATAAATAATTTCATTTTACTACTTTAAATAGTTAATTTAACTATTTTTTACAGTTGTTACAACTACAATTTGTTACAGGCGCCTATAGGAACTATGAAAATTTAGTTACTGCAACTAAATGAAGCAGTTAGTATGACTAACAACAAATAGTTAAGATAACTGTTTTAGTAGTTAAATTTACTGTAAAAATGGTATTTATTACTACATTTTACAGTTAGAGTAACTATTCTGTCATAGTTCATTTTACTAAATAATGTTACGGGCGCCTATAGGAACTACAGGAAATAGTAAAAAAGTAGTCAAATTTACCATATTTTTTTTTGTGTGTAGATGAAAATTGTTGAAATTGATAATTGAAGTGATATAATGATTTTAATGTCAATCAATAAATTTTTATCTTTATTATTTAAGTAACTTTAAAATAGTTGAGAATTTTTCTCTTTACTAGATTTAATAATGTTTTTAGTTTATTTATTTATTTTTAGATATTTGTTTATTTATTTAGTTTTTTTGTTCAGTTAATTTAATTGATTAATTATTTTTTCAAAAAAATAATAATATTTTCCTTCTAATCAATCAATTATTTTATTCTTTCAAATCAAATTTTGTCATCGCTTATATTTTTAAGTAGTCCCATTCTTTCTAATCTGTTTTAAATTTTCCATGTTGATTTCGAGAGTAAAATGGAAGGTTTTTTCCTCTCAATACTCCATTTCTTTTTTTGTTATCGCGTGCACAAAAAAATCCACTTAGTGATTCAAGTTCACACTTCGACCACAAGAATAAATAAGCAACTTTGCCAACTGAGGTGTTAAATAGGTTTTTCCTTTTAAAAAGGAATCTGCTTATTCTAAAATTTTACGATTCTTAAGCACTTTCCTTTCAATGCGGGATAATGTTCGGCAATTATGAATATAAGTATAAATTTCATTTTCACGCTCTTAGAAACAAGAAAATTGTCAGAAAAAATATATACATATTCAATGAAATCGAAGTACGTTTGGATTTTTTTTAAAATTAATTCTTTCAATTTCCTAAAATAAATCGAGAATTTTGAAAAGAGCATAATAGTAAGAGTCATTTTTACTATCAATTGTGATGTGGAAATGACTCTTTCGGTTTTTAGATTTGAACTCTTTTCGAAATTTACAAAAAAAAATTTGAATTTAATTAATTTTTTCTAAGATAATAAATTATTTTTTCGATTTTTTTGAATTTTTCTAAAATACTTTAAACATACAAAAAAATCTATAATAGAGAAATAATTAACTAAAACAACTAAAAATTTCGCTAATATAATGAAATTTGTAGCTGTAATAGCTGAAGATTCTTTGTCATGGTAGTGTCTAAAATTAATCAGAGATAAATTTGCATAAGAAGAAAAATACCGCTCCAATTTATTACCTACTTTTAATAATGAAAGTGTAAAAAGTAACTTCTCAAAAAGTGATTAATAAATGAAATTTCCGTTTTGCAACACTAGTTTTTTGCTTATAAATTACAAACGATTTAATTATTGTAAATCACTTCCTCTGCAATATTTCGCATACTTTGTTTATTATTTGTGCAAACAAAGTATGAAAGGAAAATCGAGCAATTATAAAAAGACTTTGACTACCATAGTGGAAGTCGTAAATTCCTTCTCAACTTAATTGCATTCTTATTTCCCTCGTCACTATCCATTTATAAAACAAATCCCCTCCCCCTGCTCCTATTTTACAATCGTCAATTATAATCTATTAAAAGAGATTCTATTTCCTTTTTAGCGAAACTTATTTATCAAGCCAGCATACAAACAGCAACAACTAACAAAAATATCGAGTTCAGTCATCCAGTCAAACTCATTTCAATTAACCTGAAAAATCCCGCTAGAATTCCATTAGTTTATTGTTTGTGCTTATCCATTAAGAAGTAAATTGGAATTCATTCACGGCCCTTTTTTTCTTCTTTCTAATTCCAAGAACGTGGACAAAGATTGCGTTTACGCTTAACTAAGCCGGAGTGTGAAATCGCTTCCGAATTTCCGTGTCGACTTTTCTCGCGCTCAACCGGAAAAGGTGGTTACTACTGACTGTTGCGGCTGCTGTTGCTGCTGCTCTTGCTGTTGCTGCTATATTATATGCTGCAATATCTTTGCCCATCAGGCAATGAAACCTTTAAAAACGGTTAATTAAATCAAAGGATGCCGATGCAGACACGTCATAAAAGCGGCAACCGGTTCGAAGTTGCACATTACAAGACGATAGAGCAATAAACTTAAAAGCTCTCTGCCGATAAGAACATACGGCATAAACCTATCTGGAAATTCTGCTTTATATATAGTATATATATATACATATTCACTATATAATATATACATATATATAGTCATTATCTTTCTGATCGAAAACTTCTAATTGTAAACGAGCCAACTGATTAAATACGTACGATGAAGAGAAGCCGGCTTCATGTATATACGACTCACATAAATCCGAATAAATTTTCAAGCCATGACGTTGAATCCATTAGATTTGTATGATGCGAGAGAATTTAAAGATGAATAATTTACGGAATAAATTCATATATATGAATATTGACATGTATATATTTTAAATGCGCATTTAAAAACGATTTCTTTGATCTGAATAAGAGAAATTCTAACACCTTTTGATAAATCAGAAACCTATGTCGAAATTTGTCACGCGGTAGACATTGACATATGCTATTATTTAGTAAACAGACTGATCTACTCTAATAGTTTCTACATATGGGCAATTCCACGTGAGATTTCAGTCGACCTCTTAAAATCGGCCAAAATAGTTATTATCGTATCAAGGGCGCAAAATAGGTGATTGCGGCGATGGCGAGATGAAGGGACCGAGGGGACATTTTCGCGCCAGAGGCGAAGCCGAGGGTGCGAAAGTGTCCCCGAGGTCCCGAAATCTCGCCAAAGTCGTAATCACCTTTGCGCCCATGTTGCGAACATAATTTTTTGTCCTAACTGCATGAAAAGTATGGCATTGAGGGCACGAGCGAAGCGGGCGCTAAAGTACAGCAAGCGGGCGTAAAAGTACTTTTGCGCCCGCTCGGGCTAGATGAAGCGGGCGCAAAAGTACTTTTGCGCCCGCTTGTGTGACGTCAGCGGGCGTAAAAGAACTTTTGCGCCCGCTTCCCCGGCCCCGGGCGAGAATCAGTTACTTTGCGCCCACTTTAAGTGCCCGAAATGACATACTTTTCGTGCAGCTAGGACAAAAATATTTTTTTTCTATTCTGTATTGAAAAAAAACAGATACGTATTTTTTTATTATTTTTTTGGAGGTCAAATTTTTGAGTTATGAATTTTCAAAATTTTTGTTTTTCAAATGAAGATATATTTTTAATGTCAGATAACTCAAAAAATATTGCTTCTTTTCATTTTTTGACAAGAAAAAGAAAGTTTTGTTTTTCTTTCTACTTTTGAATAATCATAACAAAAATTTTTTTTTTCATTTTTTATTAAAAAAATAAAAAAATTTTATAAACAAATTAATTTTTTTTAACTTTGGGTATGATAAATTTATATTTTTCTTTTTTCAAAACATACCTGGAAATGATAAGAAGGTTTTGCAAAAAGTTTCAGAGTGGGCCTGACAAGTTTGATGGGTCCAAAAAAATAATTAAGCTGTCCGTGCAGGTCGCACGCACGCGGCACAATGGGATTTTTTTACAATTTATTATTAAAAATTGTCTAGAGCCTACAAATTCAAAATTCTTGTCAAAAAATGAAAAGAAGCAATATTTTTTGAGTTATCTGACATTAAAAATATATCTTCATTTAAAAAACGAAAATTTTGAAAATTCATAACTCAAAAATTTGACCTCCAAAAAAATAATAAAAAAATACGTATCTGTTTTTTTTCAATACAGAATAGAAAAAAAATATTTTTGGCCGATTTTAAGAGGTCGACTGAAATCTCACGTGGAATTGCCCATATATAGATTTACAACAGTGAAATTATACTGTGATGTATTTCGGCATTTTTTTCAAATAAAATAAACGGACAGTTTTTTGAAATTATCAGAAAAAAAATATTCAGATTATGGAGTAGAATGGGATGAAAAAGCTATGATAAAAGAAGCTATTTGGGTTTTCTATTAAAACTTCTTGCTTCTGAATCAGTTAAAAATGACTGATCTTCAGTGAAAAAATTACTGATTTTCAGAAAAAAAATAAAAAGTTATAGTTAAAATTGACTAATTAAATCAGTTAAAAAACATCTAATAAAACATCAGTTATTTTTAACTAAATGATCAGTACAAATTTGAATTAATTTGAATTAGTGAGTAACTTTTTGCTTCTGAATCAGTTATTTTTAACTAATTCAAATTTAAAGAGCAACTTTTAATTGTTTTAAAACGTTACATCGCAAAAATTTTGAAACGATTTTGATCTCAATTTGATATCCTTAGAAAAACGGTGCACACTAAAAAAAAGTCTTACTTTCAGCCTGAAAGTAAGAAGGCTGAATTGAGGATTTTGAGGCTGAATTTAAGGTGTAAAACGGAGTCAGACTTTTTTTCCCTGTGTGCTTTTAAATTAAATTAGTAAAAATTGACTTTTTCAGTGTAACTATATAACTAATAATTATTTAAATTTTACATAATTAGCATACTGTTTTTCTTAAATATCAAATTATCAATTATAAAATTAATTGATTTCAAGAGCAAGTATCTGAAAGAAAAATGGTCAAATTAATAAATTGAGCTGGTATTTTTAAGGAAAATTAATAATTAAATTGTTTATACCTTAAAAAATCGCATTTTTATTTATATAATGTGTAGATTCAATGTAATTTAATACAGTTTTCATATGAAAGTATTTCAAATTTTATTGATACTAAGGTGAATCAATTTGTTACCTACCAAAATTTAAATCAATGTTTTATTTGATCCACATTTTGGTATTAAATAGATACACTTTAGTATAAATTTGATATTTCAGGGTGGCCACTTTAAAAAAAAAAAAATTCTCGGTCATTTCCCGGTCATAAATTATTTTTTTCGGTCATAAAGAATAACTCTGAAAATAAATTATTCCATGAAAAATTAAAAAAATTTCCTGATTTTCAGACAAAACTTTGACTTTTTCCCGAACCATACAAATATTTTAATTTACTCTAAAAATAATTGAAAACTCCAAAATAATGTTTATAATACATTTTTTTGAATATCTTTAACTGTAAAATCATTTGGAACTTAAATAGATTTTTTGAAATAAATATTTAATTATTATCCATTACTTTTCCATTGGTAAGGATTTTTAAAAAAATTCAAATTTCAAATCCTTTAAAATAGAATAATTTTTACGAATTGCTACTGTTACTTTTATTAAAAATTATTTTTAAGATTTCAATTCAATTATTTTCTAGAAATTTTAACTAAAATATTTCTAAAATCCTCTTGTTTACAAGACAATTTCATGAAATTTTGAATAATTTGAAAGTTTTTCAATTAAATATTATACATTTAAAAATATAACTAATTTCAAAAAAATGTTTCAAAAAACTATAACTTATTTAGAATTTTTAATAAAAATCTTTTACATTCAACTTTTTTGAAACTTCAATTTAAAACTTTTTAAAATTCAATCTATATTAATATTAGTAATATTAATTTAACATTCTAAAATATAGAAAAAGTTGCTTATGAATAATTATAAAAAAAACGAATTGATATTAATGCAAAATACGGTTTCTTAAAAATTTATTTTCTAAGAAAAGAAATTTTATTTATTTTTATTTACTTTATTTATTATTTAAAAATTAATTTTTATAAATTTCGTATCACTTTTGTTCTAATAAGTTAAAATTTTTAATAATTCAAATTTGTTTTGTTATAATATTATTGCAAAAAAAATTTTTAAATTGATTTATTTTTTACTACATATTTTTATAGGATGTGAAATTTTTTCTCTTTCAAATTTTTTTGACGAATTTAATTAAAATTATATTTTGTTTAATTATTGTTAGATATAGAAAGAATTTAAAATTAAATTTAATATTTTCTTCTTTCAAGTCTGTTACGTTGGACAGCAAAATTCATAATTTTCTTATAAATTCTAGAAATTGAATATTTCTATAGTACTTTTGATAAGATTCCCTGACAAAATAAAATGATTTTATGGAAGATCATTCAATCTTTTTTAATGAAATATAATTAATAAGTCTTAAAATAAATATTTCTATTTTTTCTTACAAAATAATCAGTGCTTTTAAAAAAAAATTCCAAAATTCCAGTCAAGATCAAAATTTATTGTCATTTCACTCATTTCCCAGTTTTCCCGGTCCAGCGGCCACCCTGAATTTTCAAAAAAACTGATACCGTTAACTAATAAATTATTTAGTCTTAATTTTTAATTTCATTAATATACATTTAGTTTTTAAATTAATGTTTTAGATTTAAATTAAATTTATTTAGTCAGATTATTAATTAATTTATTTATTATAATTAGATCAATGTCTATAAAGTCTTTACCTCGGTCTTTACCAAATTACTGAGGCACGACGTTTCAAATAATAGAAAAATAAACTAGGACACTAGATCGAAAGTAATTTTATAGGAACCATTTTATATAATTATTTCTTTTTCCTCAACTTTTTGCTTCTATTGTTGACAAATTTAATTCTATACCCAAAAAGCTGACTTTCTGAATGGTATCTGCAAATAAAACTAACACGGAGAAAAATGGAAAAATGATTTATGTGACAGGTACACACTATAGTATTAGAAGTTTCATAGCCCCAAGTGCGAAATTAAAAACGCCCCAAAACTGGCCCAGTGACGGCATTGTCAGTGCCTACTCTTGGCAGACAATAGTGGCCCGACTGTCGGGAGGTTAACCGCGGTAGGCCGTCGGCAGCCAATCATCGGCCGATTCTCGGTAAACATTAATGGCCCATTATTGGCTGCCATTACTCCCCAGTGTTGAAAAAATTAAAAAAAAATATTTTTTATTTAATTAACTAATTAATTCATAATATTTATACAGTTTATTTCCCTAAATTAATCGCAAACTTACAAATATTTGAAAAATTCTTACCGCTCGCGGGGATCGATACCTGAACCTCACGCACCACAGCCTAACACTCTGAGCACTCTGCTACTCTGACGTGAAGTCGATAATGCAAAAGGGTTCTTATAAGCTACACTACACTGGCCGATACTGTGCCATTATTGGGCCGAGCTACCTCCCAATATTGGCAATTATAATTTACCATCATAGATACAAAATGATAGACATTAATATGGCATTCCTGAGCCAAGGTACGTCCCAATTCTGGCAATTATAATTTGCCACAAAATGTTTTTCATTAAAGTGCCACTAATGTGCCATTAATAGGCCGATCTTCGTCACATCACTGGCAATTGAATATTGCCATTAAAGATTGATCAACTTTGCCATGAATGTGCCATTATTGAGCCAAGCTACGCCCGAATTCAAAGATACAAAATGTTTGCCATTAAAGTGCCACTAATGTATCATTAATGGGCTGATCTTCGTCACATCACTGGCAATTGAATTTTTCCTTTAAAGATTTATCTACTTTGCCAATAATGTGCCGTTATTGGGCCAAGCTACGCCCCAATACTGCCAATTATAATTTGCCATCAAAGATACCAAATTTTTGCCATTAAAGTGCCATTAATGGGCCGATGGTCGGCACATCACTGGCAATTGCTTTTTGCCATTAAAGATTGATCAACTTTGCTACGAATGTGCCACTATTGGGCCGAGAGCTGGCCCAGTCTTAAAAAATTTTAAAATCTGACCATCGGCGCCATCATTGGCCCATCAATGGGACGTTTTTAACACCAGTAATGGCCCAGTAACTACTGCCAATTCTCGGCAGACATTACTAGACCAATTATGGGCCGTTTTTGCAGTCTTGGCATTTCGCACTTGGGGCTGAACACTTTGGGACTCAACACAAGTTATCCCATTCATCAGCTTAAACAATAAGAGTGTTTATAAGAGGGAATAAGAGTATAAAAAAATTGGAATGAGAAATTACTTTCTCATGTAATTGTTAAAAGAACGCGTCAGTGTACAAAACACAAGTCAATAATAGAAGCGAATATTGAACAACTAGTACTCAGTCCAGTTCTTTCGAAAAATGAACACCGTGCACATAAAGTAGATACCTACTCGAAAACCACAAGTTATTCTCTCTCTCTCTCACACTAATGATGATAATCGTTCACTTATCTTACCGTTTCACTTACTCTTACTACTCTCAACTATTATGCAGGGCAGTTAAGTTAATTAAATTATTAAATATTGCTTTCGGAATAATTAATTATACATTTCATTCAAGGTCAATTTACTATTTTGTACACGGAAAAAAAAGAATAATCAAATTTACCATGAGGAGTGTCGAACTTAAAAAAGGTTAAGAAAAAATTAATGTTTTTTATTTATTTATTATTAAATTCTAATAACCGTATCAAATTGAAACTAGTTGACAATATTATTTATTCAATATTATGAATATTGTTGACATCCATACTTACATTAATTACAAAGTAAAATCCACGCATGAGGGGGCATTCAAAAAATACGTAACGCTTTAGGGGGGAGGGGGGTCAAGCTATTTGTTACGGTCAGCAGAAAAAATGGCGCTAATGTATACAACATTGCGTTACATGGGGGGAGGGAGGGTCCAAATTTCCGAAAAATAGCGTTACGTATTTTTTTAACGGCCCCTGATCTATTTTATTTCATTGGTAAGGGATGTTTCTTAAATAGGAAATTTCCCCCATCGATTGCGCAGCCGAGAGGCCTAATGTAAAAGCGTGCGATTTATAATTATGCGTATATTTAGTTGTATGGTTAGGTAGGTGTTCAATCCCGTATGATTGTAAGATTTTCCGATGCAGTTAGTTGTTAATTGTAAGTATGAAGATGTGGGAAGAATTAAACTTGTGAATTAATGAATATGAATATATAAAGAGTGCATTTATATTTTTCTTTTTTTTAATGATTGGTTATTGTTTCTTTTATATAAAATTGACGGAGTGAATAAAAGGAAACACTCGTTTCGCGTCACGTCGGCCATTTATTTTGACAGGTTCCGCGCCTGCGTTCCCTTATTGTGAAAATCTCGAAGTAGAGGACTGAGTCCAGTTTCTCTACTATATGCACACTACAGCGCGCCTTATAGTTTTCGCCTGTGTTTCAATGCTCTTTACAGTGACATTTGGATGAACTAAGGCCCTCTATCCCGTGCAGAAAATGCCCCACTTTGCCCTATTTAAAACAGGGTTCTGGTCGGGGCCTCGACAGTTTTCCCTATTAAATTTTTTTTTTTAATAAAGTTTTTAGAATTCATTTTTGTTGTAGAAGCTATTAATAATGAAAGGCAATCATTATTTTAGTTATTTAATAATTTTTTTATTTTAGGGGTTTGACTAGAATTCCTAGCCAGAACCCCAGGTAGGGTGTTCATTAGATTTTAGATAGGGCTCTGATCAGGGCCTCGACAGTTCTCCTCGTTTCAATAAAGTGTAAATGAATTAAGTTTTTTAAATTAGTTCCCATAATAAAATTATAAACAATTGAAGAAATTAATTAAACGGAGTAATTATACTACATTTTTAAGAATTTTTTTATCTTATGGGTTTGACCAGAAATTCTGGCCAAATCAGATCAGGGCCTCGACAGTTTTCCTCGTTTTAAAAGCATGTAAATAAATTTAATTTTTTAAAATTAACTTTTTAAACAGTTATTTAAGTTAAAAAAGCATGTTCTTTTAAAACACCCTATAAAATAATTATAGTAATATATTTAAAAAACGAAAATACATATAATTTTTTTTTCTTTAAGTACAATATTATAATAAAGTTTATTTATTAATAATAACAACTAAATTATAAATAACGAATAATAACAGTTATTAAATAATTAATTATTATACATTTATTTAAAAATAATAATTAATAAACAATTATTAATAAATTATACTTAATGAATTTTAATAATTATTAATTTATTGGATGAATTTATCATTTGGTTTGTATATATATTATATTATTTTAATAATAATAATTATTTTATATTATATTAGCTTAAAGTGAGAAAATGATTCGGAGAGATTGTTAAATTTAACACCTTCAATATTTAATAACTATTTTTTAAACATAATTAATAAATTTGAATAAAATATTTATTAAATAAATATTAATTATTACTTATACATTTGAAAACAAAAATTATAAAATTAAGGAGGCAGAAAGGAGCGACAACCTCCAAAAGAAAAATGAATTAATCATAAAACCAAAAATTATATTTTTCAAAAATTTTTAAGTTTTTCTATTCTTGAAATTATATTATTTTTATCATTTTCACTTTTAAATTAGTCAAAATGTCTACAATACCTCATTATGTTATGTATAAATATGTTGTATATGTATATAATGAATATGTTCATTATGTTTCTAATATAATAATATTTTTAATTACAGTAATTTAATTGTAATTTCTATTGAATAAAATTAACCTCACAAAATAGGGCAATTTTAAGAAAAACTGACGAGGCCCTGACCAGTTTTTCCTTAAGTAGGGCATTGGTCGGGAACAGCGTCACACACTAGTCAAGCACTGGTCAGTTTCTCTACCCAGAGCCACACCAGAGATCGGGAAAACTGTCCAGTACCCTATCAGGCCCACATTTTAATTTCTGCACGGGATACACTATACGCAATACCTTAAGATGCTTGATGGAAATGAATTAATGTACTTTTACTGGACTGAGTCCTGTTTTTTCAATATTGACTCCCAGTTTTTCAAACTCCATTTTTCTCCGTGAAAGTAACAAACATTTATGACGATGCAAAAGAAAAAAAACATTTTTTATACAGGAAGAAGAAAATAAACTTTTACAAAAAGAAGAAGAAGAATAAATTAAGCCGATATTTTTACTAATCGGAATTGTTTTCAGCCGGAAGTGGACTTAAAATAATGCTAAATTTTTCAGTGTCACATCAAGACAAGTTTAACATTGTAGTACATATAGCTACTGTAGTCAATCTAGACTATAGCGCGTCATAGCGCCATGACGAATTTCCCCACCGGAAAGTTTACCCAACAGATTGAATTTTAATTAATAAGACAATTCATTTACTCGCATCGAATTCGACCCCAGTGTTTTTTTTACCAAATTAGAAATACTTTTTTACTCCACACAGCAGTGAAGTTGCGCTATTCAAGATTCACGTCCGCTCATCAGGTATAGAAATTGACCTTGAAAGATCAGTGAATCTAAACCAAACGCCGGATGACGATGAGATTACTACTATATAAGTATATTTTCGGACCCCACGTCAAGACGATACAGATTTTTTTTTAAGATCATCGTGTCGTTAAGACGAAACATATATCAAAAAGAGAGTGAAGACAATACATGACGATCACTTTATATATACACGCATCCTCCAGGATCATGATTAATCAATTAGTGATCCTGGACCCTTTAAAACTCTCGATATTGTCGATGGAAAAAAAATTTTTTCGTCAAAAGACGCCGCCATGACGTGGCATTATACTTTCTTATGGGACATGCGAAGTATATATATATATATATATATATATATATATATATATATATATATATATATATATATATGTATATGTACCTTTTTCTTTTTGCAAAAAAGAGAAAAAGAATAGCAGGAGGGAAAAAATTTGGATCTATAAACTCTTTGGGGTTCAAAAGTCTTCGTATTAAAGATTGTTTGTCCTCGATTCATTGGAAACATGATTTTTCTCGTCGCGGATAAATTCTATTACGTTGAGATACAAAAGAGTCAATTCTCTGCGCGTTTAAATCGCGACCCTTTTTTTCCACCGCACACAAACCCGCAGACTCACATACACACAAACAAGTGAATTATATACTTCTCGCGCTTGCGTTGACGTATAACCGAAGCGATAACGACCGTCGGAGAAAGCGATGAGTGTATAATTGATTATATACTTTTATTAATGGATCCAAAAGATCTCTTATAGGAATTTAATGAAAATTTATATTTGGGGACAAAAGGAGTAATTTTTTATTAAAACAATTCTATTTTATTGGCTCCATTATTTAGGTGTTATTGAATATATATTTATTTTGACTGCGTTTGATGAAAGAATAAGGGTGCTTAAGAAATATTTGTTTAAGTTCATTTGTAATAAACTTTATTTGTTGGCATTTTCTTTGAAAATTATTCAATTTACTTGCAATTTTTATTCGTTTACGTTTATTCTTATTTGTTTAAGACCTTAAATTTGCCAATAAAAAAAATTACAAACAATTCTGAACTTTCATTAGTTTTTAGAATTGTTTCTAATTTTTTGTATTTGTTTAAGCATATTTATTGATATTATTTGTTTAAATTATTGTTTATACTGATTTAAATTTGTATGTGTTCAGTTAAATTTATTTATTTATTACAGACAAGCTATTTATTTATTATTTAAATTTAATTATTATTATCGATTATATTTGTTACCACTTACGTTTACGTTTATTGAGCTATTATTTATTTATTTATTTATTACCTAAAATTTATTTAGTTTTGTTTAAAAGTTGTTAGTTTTTTTACAATGCATTTAAAAATGTTCTATTTGAATAACTATTTGATCATATTTGTTTAAATGTTACTACATTTATATGAAATTTTTTATACGTTTATTTATTTTTATTAACATCTATTTACGTTTACGTTTATTTAATTTGGTTTATAAGTTCTTGTTTTTCTTTAGAATGTATTAAAAAATTTTCTATTTATATTTATATTTGTTTAAATTGTTTTATATTGATTTGAATTTTTTTATATTTAAATTTCATTATAAAATGTTTTTAATTGCTTATATTTAATTTTTTTTGTTTATAATGAATTTAAAAGTTTTCATTTGAAATATTTATTGCTATTTATTAAATTTTCCTATTACAGTTATTCAGTTTGTTTGTATTAGTATAAATTTGTTTACATTTAATTAACTTTATTTATTTTTCTTTATAAATTTACAATTGTTTATAATTTATTTATAATTGTTTTTATTTATATAATTTGCTTAAAAATATATTTGCATTTCTTCACAATATGTTTTTAATTATTAATATTTTTTATTTAACTTGTTTGTATTTATTTAAAGTTTGAAATATTTCTCTTCAATTATTATTTTTTAAGTGTTGCATTTGTTTATTTTGTTTATTTATATTTGTTTTTATTTATTCATTTGTTTATAATGAATTTAAAAGTTTTCATTTCAAATATTTATTTCTATTTGTTTAATTTATTTTTTCTTAATTATTTAAAATTTAGATTGTTATTATTCTACGATATTAATTACTCTTTCATTTCGTTTGTTTATACAAAAATCATATTTCTTTGTTTTTTTTGTTGGTTTATATTTGACTTTATTTTTTTATTTCTTTATAATGAATTTAAAAGTTTCTCTTTTAAATAATTGTTTTTATTTCTATAAAGTTTATAGTTATTTCAATTTGCTTATATTAATTTGAATTTCTTTATATTTTGTTAAGTTTATTTATTTTTGTTTATAAGTGATTATATTTATTTTTAATATATTTTTAATAATTCTTCTTCGTCTATTTATTTATAAATATTTACATTTTTTTATAATAATAAGTTTTTAATTGCTCATATTCATTTAATTTGTTCGTTTTTATTTAAAGTTTTAAATATTGCTCTACGATTATTTATTTTTCTTTAAGTGCATATTTGTTTACTTCGTTTTGTTTATATTGGTTTTTATTTATTAATTTGTTTATAATTAATTTATAAATTTTCATTGTGTACATTTTTTCTATTTGTTTATAATTTTTTAATTTGTTTGTTTTAATTTTGTTTCTCTTTATTTCAGATTATTTATTTTTGAGTTTATAAGTTTACAATAACTTATTTGTAGGTAATGTATATATAATTGTTTTTATTTATTTTTTTGTATTTTGTTTATACTGCTTTGTCGGTTTATATTTGTTTAAATTTATTTAACTTTACTTTGTTTCGATTTGTTTTTATTTGTTTAAATTCATCAATATTTATTGTCATTTGCATACATTTATTCACATTTGTTTTAATTTGTTTTTATTCATTATAATTTTTACTTTTTTTCGACATTCTTTCATATATTACTTTCAACTTTGATAATAAAAACAAAATTCAGATTTTACGAACTCAAGAAAAATAGTCTAATAATAAAATAATTATTAGAACAAGAATAGAGAATACTATTTTTGCATCATTCTATTAATGAAGTAAACAACTTCATCAATAAATTACATACCTAAAAAATCACCGAAGACGAGTAAATACAAAAATTAAAAAAAAACTTGAAGAAAACGATGTAAAATTGTGATTTCACATGAAAAATGGAATTTTTAAATTGAACAATCGTTTTATGGGCAAACAAATTGTATACAATATAAGAAAAACGTAAAATAAAATTTTTTCCCCTTTCCGTTTGTTGCGCGGAAGATTTCTATAAAGTTTTTCGTTAAGATCAAAAAGGAGAGCCACGCTCATCGTTTCGCCATTTTCGTGCAATATAGTTTATATAGCAACGGATAGAACACACTGCGAGAAAGAAAAAAAAAAGAAAAAAAAGAAAGAGAGAGAGAGAGAGACCGTGTAGCGAGTCAATCTCAATCATCCCCGGCTGGTTTCTTTCGTGCTTTCGCGCTCTAAATGGGATCTCCGATTGGCCGAGGCAAATAGAGGCGTTCAAAGAGTTGCCGCCATGACTCGCAAAGCGGCCGGTCTTTTGTTTGTGAAACAATGGCACTTAACGTGCCACTCGGATGACAAAATCTCAGGGGGTATTTAATCTATTAGGAAAATTATATAGTGTCGGCTGGTGTACGTCTCTCACAGACAGAGAGTCGACACGATCAATCGAAAAATCTAATGGTATAATGTATAACGATCTTCATTTCTTCCTTTTCTTCTTGAAGGGATCTTATATATGTATAGATTCATTCATGTGATATCATCGTATATATAGTGGGTACTAATTAAATAATTACTAGAGCGGGGAAAGTGCAATTTGCCTCATCGTTATAATTTCAACATGTGAAAATGACCCGTCTTCTTTTATTTTTTTTTCTTCACAAAAATCTTTTATTAGTCTCGAGTGTATATCGTATAAGAATGATCTTGCGTCTTTTTTAGTATCAACCCAGGAGGAGGGTGTCAATGACAGGTTCTTTTTTGACCTTCGTATAATATCTAGATAGTTATCGAAAAACTGAAGGCAGGATTGTTAGCCAATTGAGAACTGGAATAATTGGTTTGCAAGTTGAAAGAGAGATCATTATGGGATTATAATTGCACAATAATATTACAATGCGGTGTATAATTTTAAACCAGATTCTTTTTTCCTGATTTTTTTTTCATTAACTTTTCAAGAGGATTTTTTCTTACCACCTCGCACAGTTTTCTTAAAACTGTCATATATTCATTACAAAAATGTAGACCAATTTATTATTTGATCAACATTTTTGGTATCGTTAAATTGCAATTTGATATCTAAATCTGAATAAGTTAAAAATAACTAATTGTTTATATTTTAGTTGACCTTTCGCTTCAACAATTAGTAAAAAATAATTCATTGTTACTATTTTAGCTAACTTTTCGCTCCAGCAATTGGTAAAAAACTAACTATTCTCTTTAAATTTGAATTAGTAAAAATGTTTACTAATTTTAATTAGTAACTAACTTTTTGTTTTTGAGTTAGTAAATTTTCATTATTAATCAGTAGAAATTATTATTTATTTGTAAAATTTACAAATTCAAAACCAAAAAGTCAGTCATTAATTCAAATTAGTAAACAGTTTTACCAATTTAAAATTAGAAAGTAATTATTAGTAAATAAATATTTAAGAAAATTAGTGTAAGTATTAGTTAGCAAAAAGTTTTGTTATTTTGTCAGAAGCTAAAAGTGAATGTAACTATAACAATAAGTCATTATTAAATATTTAATTAGTATAAATATTACTATTTGAATCAGTGACAAACTTTATACCTACTTTAAATTACTATCAATTTCTAATTAATTCAAATTTAGTGCCCTGTGAAAAAACGACAAAAAAGAGTCATGAAATTGTAAAATTTGTAGAAAAAATGGCAAAATATTAATGGAATATTATTAGAGTTCAGTGTAGAATGTATAACAAAATATTTTTATGAAAATTATTTTATGTAGTTTTTTTTATTTGCAATAAGACACAAAAATAATTATTTCTTTCGTTTTTTTAACATCTTACGTAAATTTTTTTTATATACGATGAAACACAGAAATAATTTTTAATCGTAATAATTATTTTTTAAAGCAAAAAAATACTTAAATGAATCGAATAATCGGTTTAATTATTATTTATTTAAAAATTTATTTATCTATTAGGTATTTAAAAAAAATTTTAATAAAATTGTACGCAAACATTTAATTATTTCCATAAATAGTACAAATTTCCCAGGAATTCAATTATTTACCAATTTTTTATAAATTTCTTCGCAATAATTTCATTATTTTCATATAAATAATAAAACTTTTTAAGGAAATCAATTATTTTCATAAAAAGTAATTAAAAATTGTAGAAAATAATAATTGAATTCAAATGATGAAAATAATTTTGAAGAAGTTATCAACATAGTAACTCATCTTATAATATAAAATAATGATTTTATCACTAGGTACTTTAATTATTATAAAACATGAAGATATCGATTGCTCCGAGTCGAAGACTCGGAGTGATCGACTTCTTCATGTTTTATAACAATTTTTTATAATTTGTTTAATTTCAAGAAGGTTTGAATTTGAAATTTTTGAAAATCTTAATTTTTTTTCTTAATTTTTTTGTTAATTTGTTAATCACAATTTTTTTTAAATTTTCTAATTTTCTAATTTCAAATATTATTTTATTATAAATCATAAAAAAATACTTGCATATTTTCGATTTGTCAAACAATATTTTTTATAGAAAAGAAAAACAAAAGCATACACAAAAAGTATAACTTCAAAGTGTGGACAGACAGAATTATTGGAAGAATGAAATACGAAAATTATTATTTAGTAGATAATAGTATAGATATTAGATAATAAATAATAGATAATAGATAATTTACAGAAAAAGATTTCTGCTATTTAAAATTTAAGTCAAAAAGTAATTGAAAAATGTGAAAAAAGTCGAATAGTCGCATTTTACTCAAGAAAATCTGAAAAAAGTCGATTATTCGCATTTCCTTAAAAAAGTTGAAAAAGTCGCACAATCCGAGCCCTGTATTTATAACGCTTTTTATTTTTTATTTATTTGAATAAAAATAAAAATTTTTTGTCAATGAGAAATAGTTGTTAAATTTGATTATGTTATCTAAATCGTTTTTTATTAGCAGGAAATTGTAATTTTTATTCAAATGCAACTTTAAATTGTTTACAATGTTGAAAATTAAATTCTTTACGCTTTTACCAAAACAGATAAACAGTCGTTTATTTAAATCAAATAAAATTTTTTATCAGTGTAATTTTTAATTCATTTATTTAATAGCTAATTATTAATACTGTTTTTCTTACATAATATATTCGTTTTGTTATATTTCTTATTCCGTTTACCATTTTCTATATGCAAGTTTAAAGAAAAATTGAATAGAAAACGGTTTATGATATATTATAATTACGATATCTATTAATAAAAAAAGTATAGAATTTTTTTCCAAAAGAGAAAAATATTTCTCTAAGTTATTCTGTATCGGAAATTCTAGAATGTATAACGGTAGGAGCTTTGCGAGTGCATATATATTTTTAATATAAAGACATGCTGGAGCATATGCACAATAGTTTCGCAACAATTTTTCTTTTTTACATTATTATTTTTGCTCTTTATAATTTATTGTTGAAGTCACTTGGATTAAAGCGGCGTAACGTGTAATTTGCTAATTATATTAGATATGATAGAAATCAACATTATTCCGAGAATTTTATAAGTATAAAAAGGAAATAGTGAATAAGCGCGCGTATACCTGAAAGACGGTATTTTATTAACGTTACGAGAAATTTCCGTCTCTAAATATTACTATTCAGAAAAATGACATATTAAATGACTGCTAATAATCAAACGCTTGTCACTTGAATTTTTTTCCAGAAAACCTAATTAGTAAAGAAATGTATTCGATTTCAAAGAACTTGTATATTTTATTAATATATAGCAGTTCTAAGACTACTTTTGTATATTTATAATTTTATACAAAGATTACTAGTGTATTTATAGATTAATTTTGAAGAATTTTACAAATTTAATTAATTATTTATTTTAATTTAATTTATATATTAATTGTATGTTTACGATTTTATAATAAAAAGTGTTATTTTAACCTGAATTTGGTGTTAAAATAACACGCAATAAATTTTACCCTTGTAGGTGGCGCCACGTTCTATGTTGTTCAACATTGGCTAATTTCGCACGCAACAAAAATCACAAGTTTTTATATTTATACATATAAATTTATATTTACAGATTACACTGGAATAAATTTATTAGATTCAACACTAAAAAAATATTTACTAAAAAATATTTACGCAACAAAAATCACAAGTTTTTATATTTATACATATAAATTTATATTTACAGATTACACTGGAATAAATTTATTAGATTCAACACTAAAAAAATATTTACTTGAAGTGGCTAAAAATTTCCCTGCATCAGGGAAAGTTTTACTTGTTTCAGTTAAGATTTTCGTTGTTCCAGAGAAAATTATCGCTGCCCAAGTGAAATTTTTTTTTCGTGAATTAAACGATTACTTTCCTATTATCAAATAGATATTTATTTGTATCAAATATTTTTTATTTAAGTCAATAATATTTGACTCAATTACTAAAATTATTAGTTAAAATACAGTTATTATAGTTAAATTACAATTTATTTGATATTTAAATAAAAATTATTTAATTCAAGTAAAAGTTTATTTGATAATAGATAAGTAATCGGTTATTTGCATCTCAAATAATTTTTTTTTAATTTATCATTTAGAGATTAATTGTATCATTACTCAGACTAATTTTATTGTATTTTTATTAAAAAATTTTTTTTGCAAATGTGTTAAACAAATTCACAAGATACTGTCATTTTTTACAAAGCATACTAAACATTTATGACTCTTTTATGGAAATTAGTTCCTGAACATTTATAATAAAAGTTGCTGCATAAACCAACAATGCATACATATTTTTAAGATTTTATGGCTTTATTATATGAGGTAATTTTTTTTTTTACTATTAGAGTTTCATTGTGAGATTAAACAATTTTCTTAGGTTCTTTTATTTTTTTGAAATATCGTTTTCATTATAAACGTAAAATATAATTTTTTTTTGCTCATCAAGCTTTCCCCTACAATTATAATAAGATTTCGTTAGTGATGATACTCAATTGGTTATTATTATGAACTGTTTATATTTTTTAACAAGAAAAGTGAATGGTTTATGTGAAACTTACGGATGATTTAGTGTGTTTAAATTAGTCTTTCGAGAAAACGCTTTCATCTCTACGGTTTCGTTATAGTTAAAATTTCCTTTTTTTTTACTATAGTTCTATATAAGGTTGTCATTATTTGCTAATTAACATTTATTTACTTCTAAGTAAGCAATTTAAAATTTTAATGATTTCAATTGCATTGCTGCAATTGTTTTTTCTTTGAAAATCTTCCGTTTAATTAATTTTTATATGTAAAATAAAATAATAATACAATGAAAAAAATGTATTTTATTCAAATAACTTATGTCTATTATTAAATAAATATTTACTTGAATCAGACAATTTTTATTTTAATCAAATAAATTTTTTTTTCAGAGCATTTATTATATAATATTTTTTGTTTTTACCATATAGTATAATAATAATAATTATTAGACTATTTTTTCGAAAGTGACAAACAAAAAAATTTATTTGAATAAAAAAAGACGATTACTTCCCAATTTTATCAAATAAATATATTTACTTGAATCAAATTCATTGTTTATTTGAATCAAACATTTTTCTCAGTGTGTAATACATCAGTAATAGATAAATAATATTTTTTTATTTAAACAAAATTAAATTTATTTATATTTTTATGTAAATTGGGTGTACACTGAAAAAAAATTCATTGATTCAAATATAATCGATTAATTGACTTGTTATTAACTAAATATTTACTTAAATCAAATAATATTTATTAGAGTCAATTAAATGGTATATTTGAACCAATAATTTCAGTATTTGAAGCAAATATCATTCAATTGACTCCAATAAATGTTATTTGATTCAATTAAATATTTAATTGATAATAGTCAAGTAATCGGTTATTTGAATCAAATAATTTTTTTTTCAGTGTATGATCTGTGTATATAATTTTTGTACATACAATTTGTGCATTTAAATTTTTTGGCTATATAATATATCGCATCATAATGAAAAAATGAAAAGCTACCGAAAAAATGTCAAATATTCAAAATATTTCCTTTTAATTTTTTATAGAGTTTGAAAGTTGTGTTTGTAACTGATTCCGAAAGTTGATCCCAAAATATAATATTGTCGGCCTTATTTTCCATTAAGAGAAATCTCGTTTAAGATGTTGAACAAACAATTAACGTCGCAATTTCGGAGCTCTTTGGCTTTTGATGCTAATCACTCACTTATTCCTTCTTTTTTTCATTGCACCGGTGCGGTGTAATTTTCAAGAAATAAAGATAGGGGTTTAGACCCTTTCGGGTGGTCGATATATATAGTTCCCGACGGCGGAAAAATTCTGTAAAAGGCTGTAAATCTCATTTTCTTGAGTTATCTTTCGGAAATAAAAAAAAAGTTACCATTAGCGTGTTTCAACTATACTTTTATATTGTTTATTCTTAATCTAAAAATCTACAATAGAAAAAAATCTTTGAAAGAATGTTTAAGGTAAATTTAGAAAGAAATGTATAGGAAATAATTAATTCCAGGAATTAATATTAATAATGAAATGTTAATTAAATGTTATTAAATGTTATTTCTTGAATTTGTTAAATAAAATTATTAAATAAAATCCACATGGAATAAAAGAACTCTATTTTTATAAATTTATAGTGTTTTTTCATTATAATCTATTCTATAATAAATAAATTGTTAATTTATTAATTTATTTGATAATTATTGAATATTATTACATGATTAAATATTCAATAGCTTATAAATCGTATTTGTTAATTTATTAACTAATTAATTTATGTATTTGCTAATTTCTTAATTTATTTGTTAATTATTAAATTATATTTTAATTATAAATCATTCAATTAATCGACTACAGTTTTTTTAATATTTTTTTATTTTGTTTTCTTTTCCGTCATTATTTTAAAATTGTATAAAAGTTTTTTTTTTGCGAAATTGAAGATGATTATTCTTGAGGATATATTTATTATTACATGGAACATAATTTTTGTTGAGACTTAAGATTTGAAAAAAGCGCTCCAGGAAAAAGTTCTCCTGCGGTGGCCTAATTACGAGAGATTATTCACACTCGCTTTGGTTGAAAATAATAAAAATAGGAAGTAGAGAAAGAAAGAAAGAAAGAGAGAGAAAGAGAAAAAAGCAGGGATTTATGGACCATTACAATTCGTTCTACCGAAAATGGGATGAGATGAAAATTGGTACGCTTTGAGCGCTCTTGATTAGGATGTTAAGCATTTGACTGCAGCAGGATAGAGAATATTCCTATGTTGGTAATGTAAATCTCGATCTGTTTCTCAACCTGTAATCTGCTTTACCAACTATTAAATAATTTTTCTTTTTTACAAAAAAAAAATTTTGAATTTTTATTTCGAAAAAAAGTTCAAAATTTTTTTTTTTTTTGTAAAATAAGTTTCTAAATGAAATGAGAAAGAATTAAAAACGTAATTTTTTTAAACGAAAAACTGTATGGTAATAGTGCCTTATGTTGGTCAGGAAGAATTTCCAAGGTAACCTCCGAGGATAACTGATGCAGGACTTATTTGTTTTAACAAAAGTTTGGTAAACAATTCTTTGTTTTCGAGAAAATGAATTCTTTAATGGAACATTTAATTATCTATTTTGTATTATTTTTTACAGTATTACTTATGATAGGACGATTTATTTCTTCACTGTGGTCAAAGATGGCAGGATTAGTCTCGAAAGCCTATTCAGTAGTGAAGGTCAATTATATGGTCTTACAATTCTCTTCTTTGATTTATACATATTTAATTTTTTACTGATTATTTATTATTGATTAATTTATTCAAATAAATAATTATTATTTATTATTTTTTTAAAAATTTATTTAGTTATTAATAGTAGTAACTTTTTTTTTACTAAAGTTTTAGTAAATAATTACTAAAAATTAGAGAAAATTCTTACGTTGACACAAAAATTTAATTTTGTTTTTCCCTGACTTTTCCCTGATTTTCAGTCAAAATTTTGACTTTTTCCCTGAACCTGAAGAATATTCAAAACGTTTGAAATTGAATTACATAAACAGAAAGAACAATAATTTATTAAATAATTGAATATTTCTCAAAATTGAATTTTTATGAAGAATTTAATCAAATTTTTTAAAAATAATTGAATTCTTTCGGCGAATTTAAAAAGTAATTTTAAGAATAAATGCAATTTTCTATCAGTATATTTAAAATTGTATAAAAAATAATTTGAATTCTGCGATAAGTTTTGTTATTTATGAAAATAATTGAATTTTTGCAAGGAATTTTATTAACAATTTTTTAAAGAATTGAATTGCGGAGAAAAATATTATTATTTATGAAAATAAGTAATTTTTTGTGAATAATTTTATTCAAATTTTTTTAAATAATTGAATTTCTCAGAATCTTTTAAAATTTTTTGAAAACAATTGAATTCTTAAAAAGAATTGTATTGAAAATAATTGAATTGTATAGAAAAATTTTATTAAAATTGCAATTTTATTAACTAACTCTTGTAAAGAATTTTGACAAAATCTTTTTAAATCATAGAATTTTTAAAAAAATTTTATTTAAATTTTTCGAAATAATTGAATTGGTGCGAAGAAATTTTTAAAAAATTGGTAAGTAATTGAATTCCTGTGAAATTTTTATTAAAATTTGGTTTAAAAAGACAAATTTTTGGAAAATTTTATTAAAATACCTAGATATTAAAAATAATTGAAATCAGGAAAATTTTTGATAATAATTGAAATTTTGCCAAGAAGTTTTAAATTTTTTGAAAATAATTAATTTTCGGAGAAGAATTTTCTTATTTATAAAGATAATTAAAATTTTGACGAGAATTTAAAAAAATTTTTGAACATACAGTAGAGACTCCATTATCCGGATATTCGATTATCCGGACAAATTTAAAATTAAAAAAAAATTTTTTTAATATAAAGTTTATAAGGTCTCAAGCCGTTAACTTCTATTTTAAATTTCTCCCCGCCAACAAACACGAAATGTTGCATTTTAAAGTGTTTTAATTATTTTAAGAAAATGTTTATGCAAATATTTTTAAATATTTCTAACTAAATATTTATTAATGTTGACTTTAAAAGTTTTAGTTTGTTTCAGTCCTATTTTAATACATATGCAAAAAAATCCATAAAATTATGAATAAAAAATTTGTTCAATTCGTACTTTACTCGATTATCCGGATTTTCGATTATCCGGACAAGTGCCTGCATTCATTTAGTCCGGATAATGGAGTCTCTACTGTAATTGAATTTAAGCGAAAAAGTTTATCACTTTTTTGAATTTCTGTAATCAGTTGTTCTTAAAATTTCTATATTTAAATTAATTAAAAATTGATATTTTCTAAAATTTCAAATTGAAACCTTAAAAGTTCATGTATATTTATGAAGATTGTAAACGTAACTCTTTTGAAATCCAATTAATTTTGAAATTTTTAAGTAATATTATTCATAAATAATTTATTTACTTTATGATAGTTGTTTAAAAATTAAGTTATTGAAAAAGAAATTATTGTCAGAAATAGAAAAAATTGAAGGTGTTTTGTATTAGAATTCTTGGCAATTTTATATATAGTTTATGAGGCAAACAAAAAAGACACCAAAATTCAGAATTTTCTTATAAATTCTAAAAATTTAATTATTTCATATTGGAGCAAGCTTGCATGGTAATCCTTGACAGATAATATTGCAGCAATCTTATATAACAAGCTTTCAGTGAGTGGGAAATTTGAAGCTTGCGCAGCAAGCCAGCAATGCAAGCTCACAAAACGCACTGAAAGAAGTGATTAATAAATAATGGATTTTTAAACTTAATTTTTAATTAAATAATAAATACTTCATAAACCGTTAATAAATAATTAACTTTAAGATGTCACGATCGCAAAAATGATAAAAATCTCTCAACATCTGCCAAAGAATGCTAAAGAAGAACTGGAGAATGCAGCATTTTTAGTGCAATTTAGAATAAGTCTCTAGGAGGATCTTTCGATCATCATCAATCGTGCATGCGATGGAATCAGTGGTGGGATCTCATAAAATGAAATAGATTCCGCTGAACGACTTATCGCTCAAATATAACCAGCTCTCGTTGAATTTGTGAGGGCAATAAAGATGCGAGTAAATGCGAGAAGAAGGCATCGCAAAGATTCGTTCAACGACCGTGTATATAACATATATACATATAGATATATTGAAAGGAGAAAACGAAACGTTAACCTAAACTGAAAAACAATCGCCTACTGGCGGCTGTCACTCCAGTGACGAGAGTTTGCTCGACGGGAACTAGAATTTTGAACGCAGTCATCTGTTTCTGTAGGATCGTTTATTTTTCCAATATGGCCGCTAAAAACATTGCCGCGCGCCCCGCGAGCTTACATTCGGTAATTTGAATCCTATTTATAGACGCTCAATATACCGAATAGTGTGCTAAACGTTTCACGAAATATAGGTGCTCCGTTGTAATTAACTATGATGGATATATTATGCCTGATTTGTGTACAGACGTTAAATACCTCTTTTCTTTAATTCTTTATTACGAATTTCAATTTCGAATTTATTTTTTTATCGATATTTACACATTGTTCGAAAAAATAGTGTTTTTCGTTATATATGGTAGTAATTATGGGTACTCTTACTTTTTACTCTCTAAATCTGAATTAATCACATTTATTTATGCTGATTTAACAGATTTGTTCATTAAATTAAGTTTTAACTAATTCTTAATAAAACACTACTAATTAGTAGTAAAAAATTTCTAATTCACTTGTTATTAAGGCTACTACATAAAACTTATAGTAAGCGTTACAAATTAAAATATAATAGCCTTAACAAATGGGTTAGTAGTTTTTTACTACCAATTAGTATTTGACTAAGAATTGGTCAAGACATACCCACACAGCACCGAAAATTTCTTAAAAGTTGAAATTAATTTGACTGACACCTTCGGAATCTCTAATTGCGAAGCACATAAAACTTGAAGTAATTCTTTAAGTGTCTACTGTTTTTCAATCTTTGACGCGATAGTTGCGACTGAACATTGCATGTGAGTTTAAAAATTCTTAAATTTATTTTAAATTTCTTAAACTTTTATGCAATTGTTAGTCAACTTTTGCGTTAAAGATTGAAAAACAGGACATTTAAAAAATTATTTCATGTTTTGTGAGTCTCCCAACCAAAGATTCCGAAGGTGGCAGTCAAATTAGTACACGGAAACTTATATACTTCAAAATTTAATAAACAGATTATTAAATTTCGATGTAGCTATGCTACAAAATATTAATAGTGTCATTAGTAAATTGTCACAACAGCAAAACTAAATTTCTGATTTTTTGTTTACAGAAAAGTCAAAAAAGTATAAACTTTCACTGTACTTTCATAGTAAAATTTAAATTGTCAAGAATTTCAGCGCATTTCTTGTAATCTTTAGTATTCCCGAAGTTAATTTTCCTTTTATCGAAGTAAATTTTACAAGATAGTAAAAAATTTCTTTGGCGTAATAAAATTTTACTCCAAAAATAGCAAAAAATGACCATTTCATATGATCAAATTCGAGTCATTTTAGAGTCCCACACAGCACCGAAACTTTCCTAAAAATTTATTAAAAATTTACTTGCAAACTTAGAAGTATTTACTTGCAAAGTTTAGTGAAAATTTTGTAAAGATTTAAATATCCCACTTCAATAAATGTTTAGCAAGAAACTTTCCTGAAAATTTAAAAAAGAATTTCTCCTAAATCTATATAGCGAAAATTTCTTTTAAATTTTCAGAAAACTTTTACGCTACATTTTCGCTTATAAGCGAGAAGTCGAAAATTTAATTTAAATGTTCAGGAAAGATTTAAGCTAAATTTTTAGGAAAATTTTACGATAAACATTTATTGAAGTGGGACATTTATTCTCTTTACATAATTTTCACTAAACTTTGCAAGTAAATTTTTCGATGTTTGCAAGTAAATCTTTAATAAACTTTTAGGAAAGTTTCGGTGCTATATGGGGTTTTACATTATAAACTATAAACATTATTCAACCTTTTTTCCTATTAGGTTTTACTAATTGTAATGTCTTTAATATAATTTGGGCAATTTTGCACGAAAAGTTTTTAAACTCCAAAATAGGAAATCTCTGTAAAATTGCATTACTTTTTGCTAAAACTAATACATAGTTTGCAACAAATCAATTACAATAGAATAGTTAGAGTGTAAATTAAATAAAAAAATACCTAAAACATTTTTTTTAACTGTACTTATTTTTTGCTTACTACTTCAAAGGGAAAAATATTTCTCTAACGTTATGCGTGTCAAAAATGAATAATAAATAAATTTAGTGGAATAATTTCACTATTTCACATTGACGGTCTATCCTTTTCTGTTTATCTTTTTACAATTGAAAATACACAATTTTTTTTTGTCTGAAAGACACATACTTAGTATGGCCCACCATGAATATTATATGTCCTAATGCTGGTGTTTATATACGGTCTCAAGTTACATCAACCTTGAGATAGTTTTCAAATTTTAGTTTTAATATTTCTAGAATTTTTTTTCTATTCTCGTGTTTATTCTTCCACAGGGATCAATTTACCAATGTAGTTACTAGGATTTTGGGAAAAGAAAAATTGGCCATTTTATTTTAAACATCTTATTTAAAACAATTAAATAATCTATATCCATTCTCTCCAAACAGAAACAATTTTGGATTCATTTGAAAGAAAAATTTTATTTGATAAGCAATTTAATAATTCTTTTAAGTTAAAGAACGCATTTTTTCACAGCACGGTGTGAAGAATTAAGAAAGAGAGAGAGAAAAAAAGAAAGAAGAAAGAATTATTTAAACTTAAAGAAAAACAAATACTTGAAACAATAATAGCTTCTAAGTAGAAAACAACTATAATATGACTGTAATTTTGGTGCATCAAAATGGATTAAAATAAATCCATCGAAGGATTATTAATTTTTCAAAATTGTTACGAATGATTTGGTGTGATTTAAAGACAACACTTTTGATCTGTTTTTTGTCTCAATTTGATATCCTTACAAAAACTGTGTTGTCATGGAAAAAATGAATCCGAAAATGTATTACTTTAACTTTTTTGTTGTAATTTTAAACTGTAATGCTTTTTACCACTTTATAGTTTCCAGTGAGTCAATTTGCGAATATTAATTGCAAATTAACATGATCCAATCATATTGGTATGTTGCCTTGAAAATTAGAAATCCTAACAAAGGAAAAATTGTGAGTTTTGCGAGTCTGGAAGCTACAGAAAGGGTCAAGCATTAACACACTTGGTCAAGTGCGCGTACCACTTCAGTTTCATTTTCAAACGAGAGAAGAAGAAGAAAAAAAACACTATCTCATTGACGTTGGTCTCAAGTATCCTTTTCATCCAAGCACACTTTGATGAAGGGAGAATGCTATAGTAGGCACTTCTCGCGATCGCGTGCTATGATCTCCATCAAAATACAAAGATCGTATTAACATCGCAAAAGATAAATTATCACTTGAAATAAAACAGAAATATACACAATATTATATACATTATATTGATGTATATTGAGAAATTCCGAATATAAAAAGTGTTTCTGTTGTTCTTTTTTTTCTTTTTTTGGGTTGGAAAAGTGCGGTAATTTTTTTATATTCCGCTTGAAAATCAAGAGAAATGGGGAAAAAGACTTTTCGGAAAGTTGAACATTCCCAACCCTGACATGAAGCGCTGTTGATTGGGCAGGTCGTTCGACAATTTTCCTTCACGGTGCTGTTCCGTGATAAATCGCTAAATTGCTTTCTTTGAAATGCCGGAAAAGCGGTGGATTTTTCTTTTCCCCTTTCGTCTATATTGCTGAGGCCAAAGTAGATCTCGCGTCTTCTTTTACTAAATCGAGTCATTTTGTTCCCGAGGGTTCTTTAAAGTATATAAGAGACATTTCTGATGCGTCTAATTCGCCTCTTTTCATTGGAAAAAAGAGGCGAATTTTTCTGTAGTTTTAAGATATTTAAAAAAATAAAAAGAACCGGAATTGATTAGCCGAATGTCAATTTTAACACATTAGTAATTTTTTTCTTTGCAGTGTTTAAATTGAATTCTTAATACTAATCAATTAAAATTAAAATTAATTTAATTGTTAATATTTGTTAAATGTTATTGTATTATTTATTTAATATAAATTTTGAAACATTATTTTATTACAAAATAATTATTACAGTGATCACAGTGACTTTTTAATTTAATAATAGGCGAAGAAAGGGGATTTTATAATAATTATTCAGGGTGGACACAAAATCTCACTTTCAAATTCCAAGAATTTTTCCACAGTAATTGCTGATTAAAAATTTGATATTGATTGTTAAGTAACAATTTTATTTATAAAGAAAAACTTTACATCATTTAAATTTTGTTTGAAACTTTTAATTTATAAAACAAAGCAAGCACAAAGGAAACTAAATAATTAAAATCCTGCCTTCTGTATTATGCAATAGTTTAAACGGGATAATTCACTAAATTTTCCCTGATCTCCCATTTTTACTACGTTCAAAATAAATTGCAGTAAAATTTCCTATACAAAAATAATAAAATTTTCTATTAAAAAATACTATTTATAAAATAACTTCTACTATTTGCGAAGATTTGTCTACCTATGAAAATTAGCAAAATTTACTTCACAAGTAGTAAAATTTACGAAAAAATAATAATTTTTGATAAATTTTACTACATTCGAAGAAAATTAAAAAGCAACATTTACTATTAAAAAAATAAATTTTTAAAACAAATTGTAATATCCTTGAACGATCAAAGAAAATGAAAAATTATTGATACAAAAATTAACTGAAGAAATTAAAAATTTGTTATTTAAAATTATTAATTGTAGAGAAAATTTTACTTTATCTGAAGTAAATTTCAATAAAAAATAGTAAAATTTTCTCTGAAAAAATGACAAAAATTCCAAATAGTTTGGATTTTAGTTTGTAAGTAGTAAAATTATTTATTTTATATTTGTTATTACGTTATATAAAAAATTTCCAATTTTATTAAGGGGATAAAAAAGGGAAATGAGAAAAAGGGGTAAAAATAGAGCCTAATACTGTGATCCCTATAATTAAATTATTTTGCAAAATTTCACTCAAAAAACAAATTAAATGATTAGAGAAATTTGAGAAATTAAAAGAAAGAGAACAGCCTGAAAAATATTTGTGCTAATAATTTTATAAAGAAAAATTTAGCTAATTATTTTTTTTTATTTTCTTGTTGAAAATGTTACAATTGATTGTGATTATCCTTTTATGATTTTCTCAACAAAGTTGTAGAGAATATATATCATGAAAGTCGAAGGAAAAGTGGAGAACACGTATGACGAAAGATTTTTATTCAACTACGAGGGTTTTCCTCTCGCGTCCTTCATTATTTCCCTGTCACGTCGAAATGGTTGGTTCGAACTTTGAGATTTTCTGCCACCACTCATCTTCTCGAATCTTTCTCTCTTCCTCCCTCTCTCTCTCTCTCCATCTCTCTTTTACTCTCGAATTGCGCGAATCTCCTCGGCAGTGTCCTTTTTTTCTCCTATCTCCGCTCTTCTTCGAACAGAGTCGACCTCCTGACTTGTGACACGCGTTTCTATTGGGACGGTTGCCAAGGAAACTGAGCAGTATGACATTGGACTATTGAAGAGGTTAAAGGGGACACAAAAACCAATTCATCAAAAAAACATTATTGAAAGAACCGCAAAAAGTAAACGGTCCTTAAACCACTTTTAGAAGAAGGGGGTTTTCTTTTTCTCGCGCAAAATATAGAATAAAGTTTCCTTGACATTGTTTGCTCTCGGAATATTCTAGATTTTCTGGTTTTAATGATTAACAATAAATAATTATATCATTCTGCTAATAATAATAATAAAATTCTATTGTAATAAAAAAATTCTAAAAAAATAATATTAACAAATAATTATAAAATAATAATTTTATTACGTGTAAATTAGTAAGAAAAAAGGACAGAATTTTTCTTCATCTTAGAAATAATCCACGAAATAAAATATGGCTTTGCTTCTCTAAAAGTAGATTGGTTTTAATTGGAATAAAATTTACCGGAAATAATTGCATCTGTAAATATGAGGAAATAAAAAAATGGAAGATAAAAATTGGACATGAGAATCGATTATACTTTCAAATTCACTTACACCGGAATCACGTTGATTGTAAGAGGAGAGAGAGAGCGAGGAAGAGAGCTCGGGAAAAAAATTTTTTGTGCCGATGGAAATGGCTCGTGCGAAATTGGTAATGGGGTTCGGCATCAACGAGAACATTGAAATTTTTCAACCTCCACCAACAGTGCGACGATGAAAAAAATAATAATTTAACTTTTTTTTGCATTTTAAGATTCAGAACACCAGGAGAGGGATGTATAATATGAAAAGTTCAAAAATTCTAAATATGAATCAGCCAAATTTCAGTAATAATAGATTCAGAATATTACATGTGTATATAACTTATTATCAAGAAGTAGTATTATCAAGAATTGCCTGAAATTCAAAATTGGGTAAAAAGTTTTTGCCCTGTTTAATTTTTATTTCTTCATGTTTTATAATAATTATAAAAATGACCGAGAGATAAAATCATTATCAAATCAATTAATATTTTCAAGAATTTTTAAAAGAAATTCTTCTTTAAATCAATTAATTTAAATAATTTTCGAAAAAGTTCTTTGACTATTTTCAAATCAATTTGTTTACAATATTCAATTTTACAAAATTTCAATTATTCCCAAATTCTTTAATTAAATGCATATTAGAAAATAAAAACTTTAAATAATATTAAAAAGAATTCAATTCAACTTTTTCAAAAAAATTAATTTCAAAATTCAATTATTTCTAAAAAATTAAGCCATATTGCTTTTAATATTCAATATTATTATTATCTAAAATTTTAACTGAAATTTATTATTTAAATAATTTTTATTACAAAATTCTACCTACTACAATTCAATTATGTTTCTTAAAATTCAATTCCCATAAAGAATTTTTATCTTACTTTCGACCAATTTTAATAAAAAATTTTAGAGTATAATTATATTTTTCGAGAAATTTGATTAAAATTGTATTAAAAATAATTAATATTCTGCGATGAGTTTTATTTTTTGTGAAAATATAATTAAATCCCGAAGAAGAATTTTATTATTTTTGAACAATATTTAATTTTTGCGAAGAATATTACTCATGAAAATAATTGAATGTCTGCAATAATTTGTAACTTTTCCAAAACAAAAAAATTTTCTTTTTCATGTTTTTAACTAAAATTCTTCTCTATAAGCATTATTTTTAATAATTTTTAAAACAGATCATTGAAAATTTTCAAATTCATTGGTTTACAATTCAATTTTACGAAATTTCAATTATTCGTAAATTCTTCAATTAAATATGTATTAGAAAATAAAAACTTGCAATAATTTCAAAAAAATCTGAAATTAAACTTTTTCAAAAAAATTAATTCCGTAGAATTGTTACTTAAAAATATGAAAAATTCAGATTTTCGAAGATTTTAATTTGAAACCTTTTCAAAATTCAATTATTTCTAAAAGTTAACGCTCTAATGCTTTTAATATTCAATTATAATATAAAATTTCAACTGAAATTCATTTTTAAATCAATTTTTATTAAATAATTCTACTAGAATTCAATTATTTTAATACAAAAAGAAATAATTTATTGAATAATTGAATTTTTTTTAAAATTCAATTATCATAAAGAATTTTATCAAAAACATTTTTAAATAATTGAATTCCCTTGACGAATTTTAATAAAATTATTAAGAATAATAACATTTTTCTAGGAATTCGATTAAAATTGTGTTAAAAATAATTTAAATTTTTCAAAATATTTGAAATTGTGCCAAGAATTTTATTTAAATTTTTGAAAATAATTGAAATTCTGAGAAGAATATTGTTATTTATAAAGAAAATTGATATTTTAATTTTGACGAGAATTTTTTAAAATTTATGAGATTACATTGAATTTCTGTGAAGAATTTAATTTCTTTTAAAAATAATTGAATTTCCGCATTTGTTTGTAATTTCTTTAAAATTCTCCAAATTATATCGTACAATTTACGAACTTTTCGTTCTTTTTCAATCAAATTGCGGACATTACGGACCTTTTTTTTCAAAAAAACTGACTCTTACGGACTTCAAGCAAAGTTTCGGACATTTACGGGATTTACGGACCTATAGTTAGAGCCCTGTAAGTTGGGAAACATTCTCAAACTAAAAGAAAATAAAGTGAACAAAATTCTTAACTCAAGAAAAAAGGAAATTTTGCTCACCTTCAGTTTTTTCAATTCTGTGAATGGATTCGAGTTAAGTGTTCCCATCAGAGGGCTCGGCCGCACTTTCCGCGCGAGTTCCATTTAATTAATATTCCAACCCTTGAAACTCGTTGACGGCAATTATACAATTCGCCTTTTACTCTAACAGTAGCGTACAATCATTTTGAGAAAGGTTTACTGCTTCGCTAATTACCATTTTTCAAGGGTATATTATACTATCTTCTACCGAGCCTTATACAGTAGCAGAGTATATATAGCGTTGCGATGGGTCTCGTCTCTTGGATGTAAAACTCCTATCCTCAGCTACTGGATGAAAGGGCGCGAAAAGGAGCAAAGAAGAACCTTTTGGATGAGGGAACTGGAAACGTGAGGAAGGGGTCCAACGCTATTAACAGCTAATGAAAATTAGCTTCCCTCGGCTGATTGAGCGTCAAATCGTTCCTTTCTTGTTTCGGCAGGAGAAGTCCGGTGTGTTGTTAAAACGATCGATTCGTTTCGTGCACGCTTCAAAATTCAACGTTATTCTCAAAGTTTATCGGGAGATGGAATCACGCGAGAATTCAAGTTAAAATGCTTAACGATCCTCGCAGGATTCAAAGGATCAACCCATTCTCCTTTTAATCTCTTCATTCCGACAATTATACAATAAACTTTCTGTTTTCGAAAAAGAACGCGAAAAAAAAAAGAAAAAACTAAAACACCAAAACAAATCCAATTAATTACCATCAATATTATTGCGAAAAAAGATAATACTAGCTAATTTATTAATGTTAGCTAATTAATAACTTAATTGAAATATTTATTGAAAGAAATTAGAAAATAAATAAGCCAAAGTATTTTTGGAAGATAATTATTTTTCCTTTGTTTTCGCATTGCTTACTCTCAACAGGAATTAGTAATTTTCGCGTTAAAATTAAATTTAGCCAAATAGAATTATTCTCAATAATACTTGAAATCGTGAGGAATGCAAGATACGAAAACCACAAGTCATTAAATCATGTTTCCGAACAAGTAAGTATCTTTACTGTCAAACAGTATGCAGTGTCTGGTTCGAAAGAAGAGTATTACGGCTTTAGTCTGTTTATGAATTGTTATAAACAAAACGATAATGGACTGCAGAAGCGCCTATAAAATATTTCCCTTCCAATATATGCGCTCGCAAGAAAAAAAAATCGAGAGGCGCTTACGAGAATCAATTTCAAAGAGGAATCTTATGAGAAAAAAAATTATTTATGCTTCAATACTATATATTTGATATGCGATTAAAGATCCATCTGTTTTCGTTTTTTTCTCCTTTCCATCTTCTTTAATACTGTAATAACTTTATATTTATGAGAGTAAAAAAAAAGTCATTAAAAACATTTTTTTCAAGCGATGAACATTTCCCACGTATTTTATATTTTGAGATAATGTTGATGTGCAAATATTGAAAATTGGGGAAAAATTTGTTGCATTGAGTTGTCTTTGAGTTCGAGGGAAAAATGTGTGTTTTCAAACTCTAGAGGAAAAAATTGATATTTCCCACACTTAGGGATTGAAAATACTTTTTTACTCTGGAAACTAAAGAGGCTTTTTTTCCTTCTAGAGAGTAAAGCAGTCAATTTCGATACTAAATAAATGTTTGCGAAATACGCGTTTTTAATTGAAGAAAAAAGTGTGATTTTAAACTCTAGAGGGAAAAATTGATATTTTCCACACTAGGGATTAAAAATACTTTTTTACTCTGGAAACTAAAGAGGCTTTTTTTCCTTCTAGGGAGTAAAGCAGTCAGTTTCGATACTAAATAAATGGTTGCAAAATTCGCGTTTTTAACTGAAGGAAAAAATGTGTTTTTAAACTCTAGAGGGCAAAATTGATATTTTCCACACTAGGGAATAAAATACCTTTTTACCTCAACGATCAAAAAGATTAAAGAGGCTTTCTATCTTCTGATGAGTGAAGCAGTTTATATCTATATATACTAAGAATTTTATTTTTTTCTATACTAGAAGTAAAATAGTAGGCGTTTTAAACTCTAGAGAAAAATATATGTTTTCCTCACTAGGGATTAAAATATTTTCTTACTCCAGAGACTAGAGAGAATTTTTTTTTCAAGTTAAACAATGTCTATAATAACAACAAAAAAAAGAAAAGTTATCCTCTTTTACACTGGGAGTAAAATAGTTTTTTTGAGCTCTAGGAAAAATGTTTTTTTAACTAGAGGGCAAATAGGTGTTTTCTACACTAGGGAGAAAATACTTTTTTTTTTACTTCTAAAGAGTCTTATTCTTCTCTGGGAAACATAACAATCTATTTCGACACTAAGAAATAATTAAATATTTTCTAACACTAGGAGTAAAATAGTCGTTTTAAGCTCTAGGGGAAAAATGCCTTTTAAACACGAGAGAGTAAAATTAACAATCTGAATTTTAAGCGGAAATCCATTTAAACTGTTAGGGGAAAACAAGTTTTCAACAGTAAGGAGCGAAATGCTATTTTAACCTAAAGAGTAAATTTTTCTTTCCTACCTCTAGGAAGTAAAATAGTCATTTTTAACACTATAAGAACTAAAACAGTCTTTTTAACACTAGAGAATAAAATCATCTGTTTAAATCAAAATAAAACGCAAAGTAAAAAAACGCTAATGTTTGAAAAATGTTTGAGAAAAGTAGTTATTATTATTATTATTGTTGTTGTTGTCATTACTATTATTATTTTTTAAACGCCCTATCAGAACATTTTCATCAGTTTCAAATAACGAAAATTGTCGCGCATTTCGACAACAGTGATTCGCAATAAAATGATATATTACCGCGAATCAAAAATGGGGGTGAACGTTAGTCAGACTGGGGTTAAAGTAACTCTTTTGTTTGTAACGGATGAGTGTCGGTTCTTTGGCGTTTTTCATAAGGGACGGTTAAGCCAGCAAGTCTCCGCGTCTGAATAAACATATCTTGTGTCTGTCCGGCCCACCCAAATGGAACTATTAAAACACTTATGGGAAAAAACTTTAAACTTCTCTTCGTGGTGCGCGGCAAATCGTCATCTCTTGTTCTCGTTAACGAAAAATTGCTCCTTACACACACATACATTATATATACTCTTTCACGAGTGTCATTATTTCATATACAGTATATACTCAATATACCATTTAAAACACAATGTTTAAAGTTACTTTTTATGATACTTTTGACTCCCAAGAGGATTGTTTTAGTATATACAATAAAAATAAAAAATTCTCTCACGATTTGCCATGAGATTCAATTTTATGATTCGGTGTAGTAAAGTAATATAAAACATAAGTGATTAACGGATTAAATATTTTATTTCATATTTTTTTCTATAAAATAATAAAAATAAATAAGGATTAATAACAAAAAAAAAACTTGTAAGGAAATTTGTACCAAATAAATAAATTTCTGTTTAGACAAAAAAAAATTTTAATTTTATTGATTTCAACATTTTTTTATGGAATATTTCTGCTATTAGTACACTGGAATCGGAGAACTTTAGATATCATATCCAAGTAATGAGGTTCCACTGTATTTCAAAATTTTGAACGAAAAAAACTGTGGTGGAAATAATTATTCCCTTTTTTGGTAAAAAAAAATAATAACGAGAGGGTAAAATAAAGAAAATATCTTCGAGGTAACATTCGATTTATATTTTATACATTTATTTACACTCTAATTTACACGGTTGCTTCGTCTAATAAATATTTACGTGATTCTGGTAATTTTATTTCACACTTATAATTTACGTTTCACCTAATCGACGTATATTTCATACATATTTAACCCGAAATAAAATCTTTAAATCCGAATAAGTGAAAAGTCAATTAATTACAAATTAATTATTAATTAATTTAGTAAATGATATTAATTAGTATTAATTATCAATATTATAAATTTTGAAATAATTTTAATTTTTTTTTAAATTTTTAATTCGTGAAATTTATATTTTTCATTACTACTTGAGAAATTAACATTTTTCTTAGTAATAAAATTAATATTAAACTAATTAATAAATTATTTTTAATTAATATTGATTTCTAATATTAATAAATAAAGTAATATTCAAATAACAATATTTATTATTAGTATTTATTTGAATAAATTTTCACTTATTAGCATTTAAAGAACTAGTTCATAATAATAAAAAACTACAATAACAATGTAAAAGCTTTGGAAAAATTTTTTATTGCACTTTCTACAATTTTTTTGATTCGAATAATATTCTAATCAGGTATTATTTAAATTTCATTTCGAACAATTAACACAAAAATTATTTTTAGTTTCTTTCTTTTTTGGTAGAATATTGACAAACTCGACGCATATATTATTCGTATTATGCTATTTTGTGTTGAGGGTGAATGAAATATCTCTTTTTCTTTACACGTCATCGCTCCAATTTCCCCTTTTGACATCGTGACAGTTTAACGTCGAAAGTGACGGGAAGGTAGTCGGATCCTTGTTTTTTAGTGAAACCCGATGGGGACTAACTCAAAGTAGGTGGCGCCGGAGAGAAAAAATCAAGACGTCTTTCAATTTCTAAATGTCAGGTTGCCATGTTTTACCATTAGCAAAGCTAATAAATGTTTGCGTTTCATTTCCGTTTTAAAATTCTTTCAAGAAAAAAAAGGAATCTGTTTTAAAGGACAGTAATTATTTTCTATTATTTATTTTTACAGTAATTCTTCTCTCGATTATTGAAAAAGAAAATATTTTGCAATTAAGAAAAAATTCTTATCGTCAACAATTCTTAGTTCTTTGGGGCAATTCACTAGATTTTTAAGTAAATTATATTTTGTCCACAATTTAGAATTTGAAAAATCGCAGAAAAAAAATGAATATTATGTAACTTTCATTATTTTTTATAAAAGATCTAAACTGTCTGTAATCTCTGCGCATATCTTTTTTTCTAAATTTGATTTAGTGAAAATTGAGTCACAAATTCGTATTAATGTCAATTTTTACTAATTTTTACTACTATCTATTATTTTCTCTATTATTAATTTGAATTAGTAAAAATGTATACTAATTTGAATTAGTGACTAACTTTGCTTTTGAATTAGTAAATATTACTAATAAATTAGTAGAAATTACTATTTTAGTATTAAAATATATTATTACTATCATTCTGTAAATGTTTACTGGTATGGTTTTTTGCTTTATTGAATTAGTCAATTTTACTAAAAAATTAGTAAAATTTACTAACTCAGGAGCAAAAAGTACGTCACTAATTTCAATTAGTAAACATTTTTACTAATTTAAATTTAAAAAGTAAATCTTTAGTAAAAGAAAATAAAAATTACTTAACAAGTCCCTAAATCTGAATTAGTTAAAAATAACTAATTGTTAGTAAAATCTAGGCAGATTTTTTGCATTGACAATTTAGAAATGAATTAGTAAAAGAATTCCAATCTAAATTAGTAAACAACAATTAGTAAAAAATAAATAGCTAAGAAAATAGTCAAATTTGACTAATTATTGAATAAGTTACAAAAAATTTTAGTTACTTTGACATAATCAAAAAGTGAATTTAACTAATAATTAGTAATTATTGACTATATTTAAATACCAAAAATATTACATTTAAATTAGTGACTGATTTTTCACTAGCCAATTAGTTATTTTTATTAAATTTAAATTTAGAGAGAATTAATATTTTTTAGTAATATTTTACTGTAATTTTAGTGAATATTAAAACTAAACAAAATAATAAAAGTTTACTAAAAATTAGAGAAACTAAAAATAGTCACTCTCACTAAAACGGCTCAAATTTTTATTAAATCAGATTTACGGTGTCAATTTTTACTATTTCCAAAGTAGTTTTAAAATTCCAATTTATTAAATTTAAAAATTAAATTTATTCATTTAATAAATTTACCAAAAATGTACTTTCGAACTAGTAAAATTTAACCTACAAATAGTAAAAATAAAAAAAGCGCAGAAACAGGAAAATAATAAAAAGTTACTTTATTCCTTTTTCCCGCGATTTTATCAATTTTTCATAGATTTTTTTTTAAAACACGATGACAAAATACACGCAGAGATTTATTATATATAAGAATTTATAAAGAAGATTTACTGAAAATTTTCGAGAATCTTATTTCTTTATTTATTTTTCTTTTATTAAAATTTTTTATTTTTGATTATCTATCTTTGATATTCGCGTGTCTCGAGATTCGTGTTCCATTAGGGGAATTGTTGTTTGAACTTGAATTTGGGGTGAATGCAGTGGCGAACACAAAAGTGGATGATAGGGCAGACAATAATACGGAAAACCATTGATGGCTTTATTCGCGGGATGAATTTGTGGTCCCGTGAGATGTCCCGGAATTTGTCCGGAACCACGAAGTGGTAATCCTCTCAAATGCTCGTCCGGATGTACCAACACTCTCACAGCCACACGTCTCGCGGTTCCCGAATTTACCAAAGTTCCAAGTTCCTGCTGTTGTCGTCTCTTAGTTTTATATCTGCGTGTAAAAGAAATTTCAAAATTTATTTTTCATTTTATATTTCGATTCAATTTTTGCAGATTTTTTTTTTCACGAAAGTATCAAATTGATACAAAAAATTTAAATCAATTTTTGATTTGATTCACATTTTTGGTATCAATTCGTTTCAATTTGATACTTTTAAGTTAAAAATTTTTAGCTTTTGGTTTAAATTCAGTCCTTTTTTCTTTTTAATTTAATATTTTCTTTGTATTTTTGGATTTTAATTAATTTTTTTGGTACAATGAAATGGTATTGGCAAATGGACAAAAATTGAAAAATTACCGTCGATTTTGAAACCAAATTTTGACTTGCGTCTCGGTGAGTTTAAGACCGCGTGCTAGATCCGCTCTTTCTGGTCCGGAAAGATACTTTTGAGCAGCGAATCTTCTTTCGAGCTCGTAAACTTGAGCGTGTGAAAATGCAGCTCTACTTCGCTTTTTTCGTCCCTGAAGACTCGAACCATGTGACTGTGATTCGTAAATGTCTTCCTCTATATCATCTGCAAATAATATTGAAAATACAAATCGAGTGTCGAAATATTTTTGAATTGCCGAGAGAAATATTTAATAAATAATTTTTGATTCTATTTTAATCTCTTCTAAATTTTATTAAAAGAATTCCTTTATAGTTTTTTTGAACTTGAAAGTATTTTACAAAGAATGTGTATATTACCAATGGACCAATGAATAAAAAAAATTCTGTACCAGATATTTGAAACTAGCAAACAGTGCCTTTTGATGTCCCGTCGCTAATTTTCTTCCTACATCTTTTCTTTTTCACTCGTTTTTTCATCAAACGCACAAATTATAAATCTTTCACTGCATTTTATTTATTTATTTAAAAAATAAAGACCCTTTGAAGAAACATTTTAGTTCTATTCTATCCTTTTAAGATAATTTATTACTAAAATATCATAAAAGTGTAAAAAATCAGAGACTACCAAAAACACAAGTTTTCTCAAGTCGAAAAAAATGAATGTGTGAGACATTTTGTAACTTTATGGACTAATTAAGTTTCTAAGTTATTATTAAAAAAATATGTTTATGTTTATCTTCATATAAAATTTTTGAGTGAAGAAAAAAGTGTTAAAATACATTTTTAATGGTCTTGAAAAAAAATGATGTAAATTTGGTTCACTAGTTTATATAGAAAGTGATAAAAGAGATTTTCCACTTCTGTAAATCTTGACACCGGGTAATATATGTTTAAGGATCATTTTAGGGTCCAGTGCATTAACTCAAAGAAGGGGTTTCACTTCGTCAATGAATGTAATCAAATAACTTTTCCCCTCTAAACACACATACTTATTATGACTTACTCCCCTCGTCGATCTTTTATAATTACAAGTGGCATTATATAGAAATATCGGATTCTGTGAATTATTTAACAATAATAATAATTGATAAATTGGAAAATTTTATCAATTTACTATAAGAAGTTAGAATTATTCGAATTAAAAATTTTTTTAATGCCAGATTTAGAAAATTAGAATTTACTATTGCACATTTGACAGTTTATTTTTTTTAATTCACTGCATTTTAAATTAGTTACAATTTTTCCTAACCAACTCTCTAAATCTAAAGTATAGCTATAATAAAATTTCAATCCATTTGAATCTGTGACTCTTTGCTTTCAAATCAGTTAAAATTTACTGATTTATCTGTAGAAAATTTTTTACTGATTAATTAATAAATCTGAATTGATTTGAAAGATAAAATGCAAGTCAAATTTATTGATTTATCAGTAGAAATTTTTTTAATAATAAATCAGAAAATCTTAACTGTTTCAAAAGCAAAAATTCTGTCAGTAAAAAGTTCCATGATTTTCCCATGATTTCCAGGTGATAAATGATAAAATTTCCATGACACGTTAAAACAAAATTTTTGTCAGTTAAGTCAGGTAAATGTCATGAAAACCATTTTTTGTCAGGGAAATTAAGAAAATTGAGACTTTTTCGACTTATTTTCAAAAAATTACTACTTTTTCGACTTTCCTTCCAAACATTGCAACAAAATACCACAATTTTTAGGAAAAAAATGCAACTTATTTTGATTTTTATAATGCAAAAAATAACTATAAACAAATCTTTCAAAAATTGTTTTTGAATAGTTAAAATTTTGTAAAATTTAATTGAAACTAATTAATTTATTTCCAGTATTTTGTTACAATTTTTAAAAAGCAGCTTTTGAAGAATTTTAATTGCAAATTTTTAAAGGTAAATTTAAAAATAAAAATTAGCTTCTAATTTTTTAAAATTCAATATTTTCAATTACATATTTCCAAAAATAATAACATTTTAGAATTATTTTTAACATTTTGAAGTAAACAATAATGTTCCAAATTTTTAATTAAAATTCATCAAAAAATTTATTATAGTTTTTTTCAATTACACAAAAATTCTTTTAAAAATATAATTATTTTCGAAAAATTACATTACTAAAATATTTTTAAAAACTAATTATTAGAATTTTTATGTAATAATTTTTTAAGATGTATTTAAATAATTGAATTCTAGAAGAACTTTTGGAAAATTATTTAAGTTAATTAATTCAGAGATGAAGTTTAGTTGAAAATTGTAGAAAAATAATTAAATTCAGGAAGAGTTATAATTGTAATTTTTAGAAATTATTAAAATTCATAAATTTTACTCATTTTCCGTAAATTGTCAGGGGAATTGAAAAACTAAAACTTGTGACCACCCTGAGTAATAAAGGAGCGCGAATTTCAATCACACACGGGTCCACAACAAAAACTAAAAAAATTCCATGAGATTTCCATGATTCCATAAATCAAAATAAAATCTCGTGACAATTCCATGTTTCCCAGGTTTTCCATAAGTTGAAATTTCCACTAATTCCAAGGATCACATTAATTTTTTCATAATTGGCTATTAATAGTTTAAAAAAAAGGATTGCAATTTTATAAAACAGGATTCAATTTTAGAAAGAATTTGTCAAACAATCGAAACAAAAATTAGCCAAATGTCATAATTCTAAACTTCAAAAGAATAAAACAAATTAAATTTTAAGTTCGTTTTGCCCGAAGCCTAAGAATTTAAATTTTAATATTTTAAAAGAAATATTTCTCATTGACAAAAATTTTTTATTTTTATTCAAATAAAAAGCGTTATAAATGTGCACTAAGAAAAGAATTTAAATTATTTCCACAATATAATTTTCTTAATTATAAAAAAGGATAAAATGGTGGTTTAATTTCTCCACTTGAGAACGCCAAGATTGTCACTAGGTGGCGAGAAATCGAGTTTTATCAACTGAACTGACATCTAGCGGTGACTCTGGCGTTCGCAGGTGGAAATTAGTTTTAATTTTTAATTTACTTCCCCAGTAGCACGTAATATTACAGCGACATTGGGAATATTGCCTTAACATTACCAATATTTCCTCAATGTTGTGGCATATTGCTGGAATGTTCCCAATATTACGTGCTACTTGGGTTTAATTTGTGATATTTTAACGCAATTTTTTTAGCTCAGTTTTTCTAAGGTTAGGGGTCGTCCATAAACCACGTAGCCCCATTTTTTGGGAATTTTGACCCCTCCCTCCCCCCATGTAGTACGCTATTACATGTATTAGCGCCATTTTTTCCTCTTGTCGTAGTCAATTGCTTGACCCCCCCCCTTCCCCTCAAGAGGCTACGTGGTTTATGGATGGCCCCTTATCAAATTTAGACAAAAACGAATAAAAAATGTTGCGAAGCAACGTTTTGATTCGTTTTTTGTCTCAATTTGATATCATTAAAAAGACTGTGATTCCTGAAATTCAAATTCAGAGAGCAGATTTCAAGATTTTCATTTTTTGCAATACTTTATAAATTTTGAGAGAATAAAATTTTTCCAACATTTGACAAGTGATTGAAAAAAAATTGAAGTAAACAGTTTCGTTGTATCGTGATTTGATTACTAATGCGGCTATATTTGTAACGTCAGTAACGTCATATTTTCAGAAATAGAATATACTTGACATAATGCATTTATAATTCACATTATCATAGGTGGTACATTTGCAGTTTTATTGGCGGTTCTATTAGATTCATTGGGGGATATTATATCGACAAAGTATAAATTTAAATCGTGTATGAGCGAATATACATATACGTGATAGAGAAGAAGAAAGAAGATTAGAGGAGGATGTAAAAAAGAGGACTAGCAATTTTCCATGAGTGCACCTTTGAATCGGTGCCAGCACGTTCCAACTCACGTACTGCCACAAAAACGCTATTACGTTGTAAACGACAGTGGGTGAGAACGCATTAGTTAATTACAGGTTTAATTTCATTGCTTTCGATTCCTGCCAGTATTCTTTTTTTTAAATTGTAGATTCATTCCTCGTTTTTTCGACAAATCTTTATACTTTCCTCTCTGTAATTTTTGACTCTCTAAATCTGAATTGGTTAAAAATAACTGTTAGTAAAATCCTGTCCGACTTTTTTGCATCAGTAATTAGTAAAAAGGAACTATAACTATTTTGGTAGAGAATAACTAATTATTAGTAAATAAGGAAATAGTCAAATTTGACTAATTGAAGAACATCAGAATAATGATTTAGATAAATAAGAGATCGACATTTTTTAAAAATAAGTTCGAAGTTTTTGCAATAATAAGAATGCGTAAAAATTACTTAAGTAAGCAAAGAGATTTTCAATTTTTTCGAAATATATATGGAGATATACATGAGAGTCGATCTCCCTTTTCGATTTATTATAGTGTTGTTTAAGTTTAATTGATTTTTGTTGAGATTAGTGAGAAGATTGTGTTTGCTGAAATAGAAGAACTTTACCCGAGAAAAGTAATTCTATATCTTCCCCATATTATACTCATACTTAAGCGGAAGTAGAGCGATCGTAATAGTTAATGACATAAAGGCATAGAAGGTGTAGGAATTTCAAATAGAATTCGTTTTATCAGGGTTGCCAAGCTTTTGCTCTTTTCAAATTCCCTGACTTTTCCAGGTTTTCCAGGTTAAAAAACGGAATATTTCCAGGTTTTTAAAACGAAAATTATTCGAAAATATCAATATTTTATAATAAAATAAATAATCACTATTTTTTCATAGAAATTAAGATTTTCAAAAATTTTTAATTCAATAACATATAATAATTAAAACTTATGCTACTTTGTTACTGTAACTTCTTTAAAAATTGTTTTCATCATTACGATTATTTATTACTGGAATTTTCTACTAAAATTCTTCATTAAGTCCATTTTATAAAAATAATTTTTGGAAAAGTTCTTTCAGAATTTTTAAATTCTTTTGTTTACAATTTAATTTTACGAAATTTTGATTATTCTGAACCTCTTCAATTAAATATTTTAAAAATTAAAAACTTTAAATAATTAAATAAAAATTCCATTAAACTTTTTGAAAAAAATTAATTCTACAGAATTCTTAATTAAAAGTATGAAAAGGTCTAAATTTTCAAAGATTTTAATTTGAAACCTTTTGAAAATTTAATTATTTCTAAAAATCCACGCTATGATGCTTTCAATATTCAATAATAATTATAATATAAAATTTTAACTGAAATTCATTTTTAAATCAATATTTATTAGAAAATTCTACGAGAATTCAATTATTTATAACTATAAAAATAAATATTTTATTAAATAATTGAATGTTTCTTAAAATTTAACTCTCATAAAGAATTTTATCAACAAATTTTTAAATAATTGAATTCTTTTAACAAATTTTAATAAAAGTTTTAAGAATAATTTCATTTTTCGAGAAATTTGATGGAAATTGTATTAAAAATAATTGAAATTCTGCCGAGAATTTTATTAAAATTTTTGAAAATAATTGAATTTCGGAGAAAAATTATATTATTTATAAAGATAATTGAAACTTTGACGAGAATTTTTGGAAATTTCTGAACATAATTGGATTTTTGCGAAGAATTATATTACTTTTAAAAATAATTTAACTCTTGAGACGAATTTTATTAAAATTTCTTTTTAAACAATTGAATTCTTTTGTGAAATTTTTTTCAAATAGTAGACATTGAAAATAATTTAATTTTGACGAATTTTTTAAATTAATTAAATTTCTACGAAGAGCTTTATTAAAATTATTTTGAAAAAAATTGAATTGTTACAAAGAATTTCATTAAAATTTATGAAAATAATTTATTTATTTGAAGAAATGTAATTAAACATGTATTGAAAATAACATTTATATTGTAATAAATAAATTGTAGCAAAGGCTTTTAAAATAATTGAATTTCTTTGATAAATTTTGATAAAATTTTTAAGAATAATTACATTTTTCGAGGAATTTCATTAAAATTGTATTAAAAATAATTAAAAGTCTGCGATTAGTTTTAATATTTATTTATGAAAATAATTGAATCCCTGTAAAAAATGTTATTATTTATGATAATAATTTAAATTTTGTTCATCTACTTATGAAAATTGTAAACGCAACTTTTTTTAAATAGAATTAATTTGGAAATATTTAAGTAAAATTAAATTTCAAGAATAAACACAACGCTCTAGAAAACAACAATTTTTCAGGATTTTGACCAAAATTCCCTGACTTTTCCAGGTTTTCCGGATGCGTGTCAACCCTGAAAAACTTAGCTAAATTACTAACCCCAATAATGGAAATATACTTTCAAAAATTTCTGTACATTAGGGAAGAAATATATAGAGGGGTAGAATAGAGAATTATATAGGAAAAATAATTTATTGAAATTAAAAAGTAATATTTAAGTATAGAAGGAATCTGCGTTAAATTCGCATTGAAAATGTGTGAATATCATTTCCGTGCAGAGCTTTTGTGAAACTTTATAAATTATTAAAAGTCGAAGAAGCTTCTGCTGCCAGCAGTCGAACAAGTGCAAGAAGTGGAGTAGCGGGCACTTGTGACGTCTGCCCCGTCAAGTGCCACTTATGCTACTAAAATTACATTCAATTACGTTATCTGTTCTCGGTTTAACTATTTAAAACCCTTGAAAATTCAGTCTGTTGTGCCGGATATAATACCCCGAATGACCTATTAATTCAATGTTTTCTTGTTTTTCACGCTCGCACAATATATACTTAAAATTGTCTGCGTTTTATTATCATCATCAAAGTTTCCACTTATCATTTTGTCTCATAAAGTGCGTTTATAATGTCAGAGAAAATTCCAAGTTATTAAACCAAGATGCAATTTTTTTTAATTTTACCAACGATTATTTTTTAATAATCAAAGTCAAACGAAAATAGATTCAAATAATTTTTAAATAAATTAAAATGTGTAGAATGAATTATATACATGTAATTAAAATAAAAATGCCCTCTAAATCTGAAGTAGTTAAAATTCATCTAACTTATTTTAAATCAGTGTCTGAATTTTTTGCTTTTGAATCAGTTCTTATTTACTGATTTATTAGTAGAAAAAATTCATACTGAGAAATCAGCTAATTTTAACTGTTTTGAAAGCGAAAAGTTTGTCACTGACTCAATTCAGTTACAATTTTATCTTATTACGATTTAGAGAGTGAGTTATAAAATAAGAGAGCGTTGAATCTTAATTTTAATAGATCACAATTTTCTTTATTTAGAACTAAATTAATATAATTATGAATTAATATCAAGATTCTATGCTCAAATGTATAAATTCTGACTTATGAGGGTGTTTTCATGTTTTTTTCTAAATTAGAACCAATGTTTTACTTTTAAGACATACAAGACTTAAACCACAATTTACCTTATTCTTATACATTCAGTTCACAAATAGTGTAAAAAAACGGTAACATAAATCTGATTAAAAAATTTTTTAAAAAGGAACAAAATTAAAAGCTAATTTGAAACAGAAAATGCTAAATAGAAACTATGCTGAATTAAAAGAATTTATTTATTGATATTTATGATTATTATTCGTTACAATTATTACTGTATTTATTATTATTTCAATCCAATTACAGCTTCATTTAATCAATTTTGGTAACATTAAAGTAAGATACAACACACTAAAATAAAACACAACAATAAAAGACAACTTTTAAGTTCATGTGTTTTTACAAAAAATAGAAGAAAACTAAGAACATAATCTAATGATTCCTTAAAAAATTAAGTCATATAGTCTTAAAAATAAGGCTGTTCTTTATTTAAATTCAAACTTGTATGAAAATAAAATATTTACAGGTCTAAATTTAAAACAGTAAAATTCAGATCTTTTTTATTATTATCTTAACAAAACACCTTCTTAAAAGGAGAAGTCAAAGTCAATGTGATTTTCTCATTGAAGCTCAATATAAAAATCGCAACGACTTTGATATCCCCTTAAAAATGCTTCTAAGTACAACTAATATCCTTAAACTCATTACCTACTTGAAGGCTTTGTCAAATAATTATCATAAATTCAGTATATCTAAAATTTTTCCTAAAAATTCAGAGGTCACATTGGATAATTAAATACACACACGCTCTTAAAAGAAAATCTTATTTTAAGATTATACTGAAAGTACTTTAATCTTAAAGGTCAGTTTAGTCTTGATTTAAATATTAATTTGTGAGAAATAAAAATATTTATATTCATCAAGAACGTGAAATTCAGACCCATTTGTGACTTAATTTAATAATAGCTTTGAAATTGATATAAAGTTAATGGTTATAAAATAAAATTGTCTTAAATTAAGCACATCAACAGTTCTATCATTCTGCATTGCAATAAATAAATATTACTTTCTGATCATTTTTTGACTAAACTCGCTCACATTAGAACCGTTTTTGACTGAGTTTTAGCCGTGAAAGGTCCTAAAATTGACTTATTCTATAATTTTAAACTCAAAAATAGACTACTTTTCAATAATTTTGATTTTAAGATGCAAAAAACACAGTTTTAGACTTTGTATCGTATCTGCTTAGAAAATCAATGAAGTTTTAAAAATACAACAAAAAATATAACCAATTGGATTAAAATGTGCTAATCATAAGGTTAAAATTCAGTCAACAATGGTTTTAGTCAAAGGTAAACTAAAACTAAGATTTACTTTTACAGTGTATTTTAATCTCTATAAATCTGAATTTAATAGAAAGTTATACTAATAAAATGATGAAAAGTCGTCCACCAAATAATTTAGTAGTAATTTTATTATGACAATCAGTGATATTTTATACTAATTGTTATACTGAAAAAAATTGATTTGATTCAAATAACCGATTAATTGATTATTATCAATTAAATATTTAATTGAATCAAATAATATTTATTGGAGTCAATTAATAAATGGTATTTGCTTCAAATATACTAAAATTATTGGTTCAACTACCATTTAACTGAATTTAGTTGAATCAAATAATATTTATTGGAATCAATTAATAAATGGTATTTGCTTCAAATACTGAAATTATTAGTTCAAATACCATTTAATTGATTTCAATAAATATTACATGATTCAAGTAAATATTTAATTGATTATAGTCAATTAATCGGTTATTTGAATCAAATAAATTTTTTTCTAGTATAGTAGAATTTAAATAATTTTTAGTAGAATTTTACAAACAATCAGTAAAATTTAACTATTTTTTAGTAGAATTCTTCTAATTCAGATTTAGAGAGATAGCTAACAAAATTTTCTGTGATGTTACCACTTAAAAAAAACCTCTTTCTTCCCTCAAAATAAGAGTTTCTTTTAGCATTTATTTGTCTAATAATTTTAACTACTTCAATTTACATTAATCTCAAGTAATTAATTGAAATTGAAAATTAAAATAAATCTCAAATAATTAATTGAAATTAAAATTGAAATGCTACATACCGAGATATTTACTTTTACTCATATCAAGAGCCTCATCCTGCTGCCTCTGTCCAAATCTCGCTTCCTTACTTTCCGTATAAGGTACAACATTACCCATAGTGTCCACGTGTTTAAAATTCGTATGATTAATTTGCGTAGGTAGTGTACCAAAATTCGTTAAATTCGCGTGAACAATATTTCGCCTCAAGATCTCTAATTCTCTAGCCATATTGAGATCGGGACTCGATAGTCGCGATGATGAGAAACGTGAAATATGGACATCTTGCTCACTATTAGCACATTCAATTTGTCTCGTTGTTGTCTCATGTCCATCATCATTTGACTTGAGAAATTCACGATTATTTTCACAGGTGGAGTGTCGTCTTTCTGCAAGACCATTAGTGCTCTTACTTAATATATCCGCTATACTAAACGGAGTCGGTTGAATTGATTGTGAAGCCTTTGCATTATCGGAAATTTCCATCTTCTCTGTTTGATCCATTTTCGTTTGTTAATCCTTGGAGAACATTTATTCATTCACTCACTTTAACATTGTCCGCACACTTATTTTACGAAACGAACGAACACTTTTTTCCTATAGTGTTTGTTTTTTTCCGCTAATTTGTCCTAATTGTTTTGTATCACAGGCGCAAAAACACGATTGGGAAATTATTTTTGGCAAGAGAGTTAACGGTATTTAGCCATTTTTACGATATGGCAAAATACTGAGATGGAAAAATATTGAGGTGGCGGAATATTCAAAGGGTAAAATATTGAGATGTTGAAATATGGAAAGGGTACAATCTGGAGATGGTAGAATAATCAGAGGATAAAATATTAAAAGGGTACAATTTTGAGATGGTAGAATATTCAGAGAGTAAAATATTAAGATGGTAAAATATAGAGATGGTAAAATATTAAGATGGTAAAATATAGAGATGGTAAAATATTGGAGGGCAAAATATAGAGATGGTAAAATTTAGAGATGATAAAATATTAAGGACTTAAAACTTAAGGATGGTAAAATATTAAAAACGTAAAATTCAGAGATGGTAAAATGTTCAGGATGTAAAATAAAGATGAGGATAATTTATTGACGAAAAGGGTTTTGTGATTGAAGGTGGTTAATAATTGTGATGTAACAACTCTTTGCCAGTTGGGACCCTTCTGATGAGAAGTGCTTCGGTCAAGTGTGCTTGTCGCGCATCTGAGACTTATTTTTCGAATTAGTGCGCCACTCCGCCCCCGATTCGAGAATATGGTTATAGTTTAGTGTCTTCCTCTGACGCACATGACCCGAAGGGTTTCGTGTGTGTCCCCTCTTCCCCAGTCCACCCTCATTGAAAAAGTGTCGATTCCCTCCCGTTTGACGCTCGCGACTCTGTCTGCCTCTGGTGGTTGCGCTCTACCCAAAACCCCCCCACATCTTCTTTCATCAAATTTTCTCTCCCAACCAATGATGACATCCTCTCGTCTCAAAACTCATCAAGAATTCTCTTTCCGTTCTCTTATTCGTATGGCAAAGAGGGTTATCTAACCTACATACCACTCACTCTCTTCAGCATGAGAGTGCATCTGTCTTTGTCATGTGTTTGGGTTTATAAAATAAGAAGCGAGAAGATGTCTCGCTTTATGTGCTTGGACGATTGGGAAGGTAGGAGGAGCTTTGGAGCACTGGTTCTTGGGGTAACCGGCGTTTTGGTAGTTAACGGTGAGCTTTCGGTGATACGCAAGCCTCGCCCTGTAACCAATCCGAATGGAGGTTGATGTCCCTCTTGGCCAATAAGAGTGGGCTTGGTGTGAGCTTTCAAGCACGGAAAGCGTGTCAACTGGCTGAATTCATAGTGAGTGAGAGAGAGTATGAACTTTGGATGTCAGTAGCTTTTAAAGCCCCACTTTATCATCCGATAATAGAACGTGATTCTAGATCGGAAAGGAGTGTATATTGGCGGGGTGTTGACCGCAGATTTTAGACCTCCACAAAGTATGGATTCATTGAATTTTTTTTTTTAAACTTCCCACGCTTATCATGATGATGGCTGATTATTTATCTACTTTTTGTATGACGTCTTTTGAGAATGAGAAAACGAGAAAATAAGCGCGATGAAAATAATCACTTTTGCGTTTTCTCTTTCTTAAATAAATTTTTTAAAAAGTTTTCTAAATTGTTTCTTTGAATTATAATTTATTTTCAATTTAAGATCATTTCGGTGAATTAATAAATATTTTAGGGCATGTACAAAATTATGTATATACTCACACCAATAAGTTCATTAAATTCCAAAAGTCAAACATTTAAAAAAAACCTTTCAAATTCTTGAGTTTTAGATATCTGTTCATCTTTGATTCGACTCAAGAATGGAAAACACTTCAAAGTTCTCAAAATTCAAGAATTTGGAAAAAATTAAAGTTTTTTGATTTACTGAATTCTTTAATTTGTGTAAAGAAACCAAAACGTTCAAGTAATCGAAATTATATATTTAACTAAACAGTTAATAATAAATTAGTCTTCACTATAAAAATATGTTTTTTGTTTTAAACCCAATTTCAGTTCAAATAATTGATATTCATCCAATAGTGGCTTAATTTCAGGCCAGGAAACTGATTTTAATGTCAAAAGTATGGACTTACTTTTCTTTATTGAGCAGAAAAATTGTTTGAATTGTAAATTTAATACATTTTAGTGTTTTAAAATAAAAAAATGACAAATTTTTGTATAATTATATTTAAATCATTTTGCTTAATTTGAATTGCAGACAATATTTGAACTCTCGAATAAGTTATTGTTTTAGCCAGAAATTTTTTAGCAAAGAAATCGAAGTCACGAAGAATCGGTTTTAATTTTATTAGAAATGGTTTTGACTAATTCTCATGATTTCAAAAGATATTTAATAAATAACAGTACCTAAAATCTACGATCAAAGTGCATTTTTGCAAATTTTTAATTTTTGCATTCTGTCCAGTTTAACTAACTTCATAGGTGCACCTTTGAAGTTATAGTCATGATTATGCTTTTGTTTTTTGATACGTTTTAATAAAAAATATACTACCTACTTTCATTTTTTTAATTTATTTACATTATTTTTATTTTTTAAATAATTCAAAAAAATCTTTATTATTCTAAAAAAATTATTAAATGCTTTTATTGATTATTTTATTTTTTTGCGTTGGAGTTACAAATTATACACTTATAAAACAGAAATTCAGAAAATTAATGAAAACTTGGAATATTGTTAATAAATTGTCATTAAATAGAGAAATCATTCAAAAAATTTTCATTTTTTTAGTATATAAAAAACTTATTTGTTTTGCAAATCAAAATTAAGCAGCTCTCTTTTCTTATCTTATTTAAAAAAAATTAGAAAATTGTTAAAAAATTAAGATTAGGGCATAGAAAATATTTTCCATATTTTCTGTTTCTCAATCGCAATTATCTTCACAAAATTGCCATTTCTAATCACAATTTTTTAACAAAAGCTGTTTTTCTTTGAAAAATGAAAATAATAATTTGCATCATTTCAGAGAATTTTCAGTTTCCATTGGAATTCTAGAACTCCATTTTAAAATTTACGAAATCAATTTTTAATTATTTGGGGCCGTTCAAAAAATACGTAACGCTATTTTTCGGAAATTTAGACCCCCCCTCCCCCATGTAACGCAATGTTGTATACATTAGCGCCATTTTTTCTGCTGACCGTAACAAATAGCTTGACCCCCCCTCCCCCCTAAAGCGTTACGTATTTTTTGAACGCAATATTCCTATTTCTAATCACGATTTCTTAACAAAGTTCTGTTATTTTTAAAAAGCAAGTAATTTGCACTATTTCTATTCCTCAATTAAAATTTTTTAACAAAATTCGAAGTTTTTTAGAAATGAAGGAAAAAGATTTTTATGAATCACATTTTTTAGAACATATTAAATTTCTTTTCGAAAAAAAGTAAGAGCATTTCCATAATTTCTATTTGTTAATTAAGATTTTAAACGAAATTATTTAAAAAATTTACATAACTTCCATTCATCACAGTTTTTAACAAAATATCAAGTTTTTTTAATAAGTCAAAAAAAATTTGCATAATTCCAATTTTTTAATCACGATTTTAAAAAAATTCTTTATTTGTATATTGCAAAGAGAAAGCAAAATGTTTATGTTATCGTTGGTATAATATACTTCGAGTGCAGCAAAATTTTACTTTGAAAATATAGTAAAATAAGTTGACAAAAATGCGCAGAAGTTTCAGTTTTGGTTTAATTTTGTAAATAGTAAAAATTACTCAATATTTTTCTTTGTGACGTATAGACTTCAGAGCACAAATATTACACCCATAGAAAAAAATGTTTGTTAATTTAAAGATATCAGTAATTTCTTCTTTGTATTTTATTAAAAATAATTTTTTCTTTCAAACACAAAGAGCGTTTTTGATTCAAAGAAAACTTCTTTGATTTAAAAAAATTTTCTTTGAATCCAAGAAATTTTTTCTTTAAATTAAAGATATTTTTATCAGTAGGATCAAAGAAATAATTCCTTAATTTGAAAAGGAAAATTTCTTTGATATACAAATAAATTATTTTTAAACAATATATATTTTTTTAAGCTCATATTATCTTTCTTTGAATCAAAGAAAAATTAATTTTCAATAGAAGAAACCATATTAGATCCGAAATTTTCTTTCTTGCAAAAATAACTCTTTATTTGTATAATAAAAAAATTAAAGTAAATTCTAAATTGTAAATAATAATAATATATAAGTGAAAATAAGTTTAATTACTTTTCTTTCAAGGAAAAACTCTTATCTTAAGAGTTAATAATTTTTAAAAAGCACAATTATGATAATAAATTTTATTCTTAAATTCCATAAAAATTTTATAAATATTTGCAAGATTGAGTTTAATGAATTCCAGTCAACATCTGCTTTACCTACAGCAAGCAGCATATTATATCCCTCAGGGATAATACAGAAATCCCAAACTCTACCCACTTATTATTATATTTTAAATTCTAATATATATACTAATTAGTTAACACAAAAATTCTAATGATAAAAAATGATATATAAAATAAAAATTCAACTTAATAACATTTCAGAAAATTTTTGAACTGTAAATTTTATTGTTCTACAATGAGGCACAGTAACTTTTCTACAAAAAGCTGTGTGAGAAATTGGATTTGCTATAGGAATGGCTCCCGATCGCTTACGAATATCTCCGACAGTGCACGAAAACTCAATGATTTTTGTTAGTAGGCAGTGTATGAGTGTGCTGAGCATCAGTTCGTAAACGTGCTAAAACGTGTTGTATATTCTCAAAAAGTTTGACGCTATTATTGTTGCCTTAAAGTGTAGTTAAATAAACAAAAACCAAGTTTAATAAGTTAAACGTCTCCAGTTTATAATTATTCAACATTTTGTTAATAACAAAAGGTAAAGTATTGCAATTCATTTTCAAACCTATATCAAACAAAAAAATATACATACTTCTAGTGGAAAATAACGGATAAAGTAAATTCTAGTACCCTAGTTTAATTTTCTCTCTTTGAATGTTCATAAAAAATAAAAATTATTTGTTGATATTAACTAATTTCTCTTCTTACAATAACTAAAATCAAAATTTGCAATAAAATGTGTACACAACCTTTACGTTTACAAATTTCAACAGGAATAGTACCAGGGCCGTAACAAAATTTCTTTATTTACACCGGCCGGTTAATTCATAGATTACACTTTTAATTATTAATATGTTAATATTATGTAATTGTGTTATTTAATTGTTTTTCAGATTTAAATGTAATTTTTACATTAAACCGCATAAAATGTTTCAAGACGAGGGAACAACGATAAAAAGAGAACTTGAGGTAAATTAAAAAAACAAAAAATTGTAACAAAGAAATTACTAAAATTATTGTAATATTTTAATTTCTTTTTAAAAGTTCATTAGAAAACAAATAATTTAAAAATTTTGAATTTAGTACAGTGATGTTTATTAATGCATGTACTTAATTATTCTTAATTCAGGGTGGCCGCTGGACCGGGAAAACCGGGAAATGACAGTGAATTTTTTTGGACAGGGAAAAACCGGGAAATGACCGTGAATTTTGATCTTGACCGGGATTTTGGAATTTTTTTTTTTTAAACACACATTACTTTGTGAGAAAAAATAGAAATATTTATTTTAAGACTTAGGTATTAACTATATTTCATTAAAAAAGATTGAATGATCTTCTATAAAATCTATTTATATTTTAAATCTATTGAAGTTCAAAATTATTTTTAGAGTAAACTAAAATATTTTTAGGGTTTGGGAAAAAGTCAAAGTTTTGTCTAAAAATCAGGAAATTCTTTCAATATTTCATGGATCAATTTATTTTCAGAGTTATTATTTATGACCGGGAAATGACCGTGAATTTTTTTTTACAAAAAAAGTGGCCATCCTGTAATTAGTAATTCATTAAGTACAATTACATTGTTTAAAATTATTTTTAAAAAAATTCCTTTTTTTTAGGATGATGAATCAAATGGGCTTTCAGAAGAAAATGAGGTAGCATTAAAAAAACAACGGACTGCAGAGGTTCTCATAAAGGTAAATAAATTGTGTTAATACGACTTTACTTGGAAAATAAAATTTAACTGCTAAAGTACTAAAATTAATTATTATTTTATAATAATAATAATAATAACAATATTAATAATAACAACAAAAATAATTGTTTGAATTGGATTTCAAAATATAAAATTCATTTAACAAAGTATGTACTAAATAATTACATTTGTTTATAAAAACTATTTTACTTCAGGAAGAAGAAGTCGAAATTGATGAGGACAATTGTATCGAAAAATCAAATGAAAATAATGCAGAAGATAACTGTGAAGCAAATAAAAATACGGGAAACAGCAGCGAAAGAAATCTTCAAAACCAGAATCCTCTGGAGGATGTAAGTTTTCTATAAATAAATAATTTGTTATCTTAATATCAAAGACACTAACAGAAAGAAGAATTTTCTTAATTCAAATTATTTGTAACATTAATTGCCAAAATAGTAAATAATTTTCTGAACCAAATTAGTTAACAGCATGTGATTGTTAGGTTCTCAATGATAATTTTTTCAATCACTTTTCTCTTTAAATATTTAAAATAATAAATTGAGCTGAAATTTTGTACCTACGAAAGTCTAAATCATTTTAGACATTCTTACAATTATTTAAAGAAAAAATAAGTTGAAAAAATTACCATTGGATTTCTAACAGTCACATGCTGTTAAATTAGAATTATAAAATAAAAAAACAGGTTTATTTTTTTTTAAAATGATTATTTCAAATTTTTTTTAATATTCTTGAATCAATTAGTTTGTAGAGATTTACAATCCTCTTTTCTTCTTAAAAAATTATTAGTTTAAAGCATAATATGGATTAAATAATATTATTTAAAATTTCAATAAGTGGAAAAAAACAAAATAAAAAGCTAAAAATATAACAAAATTTCTACATTAAGAAAAAAAATAGTAAGAGACCAAAACAATTATTCATTTCTGTAAAAAAAACTATTCCGAAACTTTCAAACCGAGTTTCAAACTAATTGTCCTATTTTTAAAAGTCTAATTAAATAAACGTTTTAATTAATCAATTTTCAGTCATTTTGGGTTCAAGATGGTTTGTTCTTTGAGGAACAAGATCCAATTACACTCACAACCAATAACTTTCCATCGATAGCAGAAAAACCCACAACATCAACGGGTGCCTCCACTTGTCAAAGGAATGATAAGGTAAATTTTAACAAGAAAATTTTTATTTTGCTTAAATTTTATTGCGATTTACACTCAGTTACTAGACTGTGTGTGGTATACCCGAAAACTAAAAACTAATCTACATACAGTATAAATAACAAACAGGAAAAATATCGGGAATTATGTTTTTTCACGTCTTAGCTTAAGTTAATTAATTAATTAATTAATTATTATAATTATAACAAATAATCTTAAGGATTATTACTACATGTCATTACGGAATTGTGAATATCGAAATGTTACGTTAAAGTGTTGCATACCCAGTCTAGTGACAGTGTGATAAAAAGTGTTTTCAAGTACAAAATCTTGCAGGTAAATATTGCTTTAAATTATTTATTCAAATGTTTTTTAATTAAACTGATAACATTTTATTAATTTATGAAAAAATATTAATATATTTGTGACGTGTTCCAAAGAATCAAAAAGCAAATAATTTTAAGTTTCTGTTTGTGTCATCTTTACTTTAATTAAAAGTTTCTGATTAATTTAGTCGATAGATCGTATACGGTCATGTAAATTTTTCATGGCTTTTTCCTAACCCTAGAGAATATTCTGATTCACTACAAAAATTATTAGATACTCAGAAAAATGTTCCGACTAAATTTATTTACGAATTTCTTTAATTGTAAAATTCATTTTTAAATAAATATATTTAATGAATATTATTTTTCCGTAGGAATTAAAATTCTTCAAAACATTCAAATTCCTACCTTCTGAAATTCAATAACTTATGAGAATATTATTATAAAACATGAAGAAAATGATCACTCCGAGTCTTCGACTCGATTCCTTCCTGTTTCATAATAAATTTAAGATGACAGAGTGATAAAATCATTATTTTATATCATAAGAATATTGTAACTATAAATTCAAATTTTCAAAGATTGTAATTTAAACCCTTTTCAGAATTTAATTATTTTTAAAAATTCACGCTATAATGCTTTTAATATTCAATTATTATCTAAAATTTAAACTAACATTCATTTTTAAATCAATTTTTAATAGAAAATCCCAAAAGAATTCAATTATTAAAATACAAAAATAAATAATTTATGGAGTAATTGACTGTTTCTTAAAAACTGAATTTTTCTGAAGAATTTTATCAAAATTTAAAAAAAAAAATTAAAATCGTTGGACGAATTTTAAAAAAAAGTTTAAGAATAAATGTAATTCTCTATCATTTTATTTAAAATTGTACAAAAAATAATTGAAATTCTGCGATAAGTTTTGTTATTTATAAAAATAATTGAATTCTTGCAACGAATTTTATTAAAAAAATTTTTTTAAGAATTTAATTTCAGTAAAGAATTTTATTTGTAAAGATAATTGAATTCCAGAGAAAAATATTATTATTCATGAAAATAATTAATTTCTTGTGACGAATTTTATTCAAATTTTTTTACATAATTGATTTTCTCAGAATTTTTTAAAACTTTTTAAAAATAATTAAATTCCATCGAGAAAGTTCATTTTTTTAGTAATTGAATTCCTGTGAAAATGTTTATTTTTGAAAATAATTGAATTCTTGGGAAGAATATTATTAAAATTTCTTAAATAATTGATTTCTTGCGAAGAACTTTATTCAAATTTTTTAAAATAAAAAATTGGTAATTGAATTCCTATGAAATTTTTATTCAAATTTTGTTTATATAATTTAATGCTTTTGGAAAATTTTATTAAAATAGTAGATATTAAAAATAATTGAAATGAGGAAAATTTTTGTAATTGATTGAAATTTTGCCAAGAATTTTATTAAATTTTTTGAAAATAACTATAATAATTATTATTAAATAATAATTCTTTTGGAGAAATTTATATTATTATTTATATTATTTATTTATTTATTTTTTATTTATAAAGATAATTGAAATTTTGAAGAGAATTTTCTTAAGTTTTTTAACATAATTGAATTTATGAAAAGAAGTTTATCACTTTTGAAAATAATTAAATTTCTGTAATTAGTTGTTCTTAAAATTTCTATATTTAAATTCATTAAAAATTGAAATTGTTCAAAATTTCAAATTAAAACCTTTGAAGTTAATCTATTTATGAAGACTGTAAACCCTGACTAATTTTAATTTCCCTGAATTCCTTAACCTATAGCAACCCTATTCTTTCTAAAAATTACAAACATGGCCTAAAATTTTTTGCTTCTTTGATACCTTTCTTCGAAGAGCGTTACATTTATTAATATTAATAAAAATTAATTTTTATGAATATTAATTTTGTTGAAAATTCACCTTAATTTATTTAATATTACTTCAGGAGATGTTAGGGTCAGTTGACACTGTTAGGGTTTGGTTGACACTAAAAAAAACTCAAAAAATGGTTATTTTATTACAAAAAAGTAATAAAAAGATAAATAAAATGGAAAGAAACTTTCATTTAATGCTAAAAGTGCGGTAAAATGACGCTAAATGATAAACAGTTGAGGACTCAGTCTACTTCAGTTAAGGAATCATTTTAGTGAACTAAAATAGTTCCTTATTTTAATTAACAAACAATTTTTTTTCTCACCCTACTAGTATTTTATATACAGTGTATGTGTATGATCGCGATAAAAATATCTTTTTAGATACCTAAAAGTGAGGTTCATTTGGAGACTACTTCACCTGATTCGAAAAATGGTACGTCTCTAGAGAATTTAAGACATTTCAAATAATCCACATGACAAAATATATTTCATGTCTTTTGTAGCTATTGGTTCGTTGGTTGGAGAAAATGTAAATAAAAACACTAAACAAGTTGCCGAAGATAAAAAATCAATTAATAAAGATCAAGCAAATTTAAAAAGTGAGAATGCAGAAAACAGTAGTTCAGAACAAGTTGATATTACCGTAAGTTTTAGAGTTAATTTTCTAAATTAAATTTTCAAATAATAAACATAGCTGTTTGATACATACTAAAAATTTATTGTTTATTTTGTGTAGGGATTGAAATCTTATCTTTGTTCCGATTTCGAGGGACTGGCAATTTTAAAAACTTACGAAAAAATGGGGATTTTAATGTCTAAACAAAGAGAATGTCTTGTTCATAAAATAATTAAAAGAGAAGAAGATATTTTATTCAATGCTCACATGAAAGGCAATGTCGATACTAAAAATATCAAACCTCCACTATTTTGGTGTGTAAAAATTAACATTTTTAAACATCCTATTGGGTTTTATTTCATAAATTTAAATTCTATTTGTATTTTAATAGCATAAAAACCAAAAGACTTCGCGATTTAGCGACAGATGTTGTTACGTTATTTCCAACCGAAATATTTGATACATATTTTACTCCTTTCACAACAATCAAAAAGGCAAATGGAACTTCTACTCGAATTAATGCTGCTGGAAAATTGTACCTTCACTTTTCGTACAGAAGAAATTTACTTATGGACGCAGGTGTTATTGAACCATTGAAAAAAGTTAAGGATCCTCTCAATTTCGAAACAGGTTTTAGAAAAGCGACTGGTAAGCAAAATTTTTGTACAACAACTGAGAGTTTTTTTCAATATAAAGGAAAATTTACGAAATCTACTAAATATTCAGACCTTCGAGATTTTTGAGAAAAAAAGCTACATTTAAATTTTTTTACAGACAAGGAAGAGAGTTTGTTAGAATTTATTTGCAAAGCTACTGAATTAACTTCTGTTCTTTTGGATTATTGGAAACAAACGTTTGAAATTCGAAGAGCTGAATTTTATGAGGAAGAGAATAGAACTAGCTTAATATATCAGAAATACAAATGTCTACAAAAGGAATTTGGCTATGAATTGGTATGTTAAGAAGAAAAACTAGAATAGAAATGCTACATCTTGAATTTCCTACTTGCAGGATATGAATTTTCTTTCATGTTTTCTTAAAGTAAACAAAATATCTTAAATAATTTCAGCTGCAAATTGATTTTAAGCTCTTGATTCCCGAAAAGGCAGATAGTTTTCTGAATAGGTGGCCTCTTATTAGAAGTAGAATTATAGAATTACTTCAAGGACCAAGAAAACCCAAAAAAGGACCTTACAGGAAATTAATCGAAGATTTAGAGTATTTTACTTCTGGTAAGTGCAAAATTATTTAAGAATAATTTGTTTTCGATATAATAAATCATGAAATAAATAGATAGAAATTCCTGGAAAATAAACGAAACTACACATTACAGATAAACAAGATTATGTAATTTTCTTCCTTCTTTCGACACTTATAAAACAAAAAAATCCAGGTCGCATAACAAAATCTACAGACGAAGAACTTCGAAGGAAGAAAAAACTTATAACTAAGGATTTATTGAGAACAACACAGAAATCATCTGATTCTGAAGTACGAGACGACTTTTTTTTAATGGTTAAAGTAAGTTGTTTCTATTATACTTTTCATTGTTATATATTTATAGTAATTTAGCATTTTATAATAAAAGTAATATAAATCTAATTTATTAAAATTTATAATAAACTATTACAAATAATTATATCATAAATCAAAAAAAATTAAGGTTAAATATAAAATTTTGAATTGTTTTATAGACTGCATCAGATATTGACGAAGCAATAAAGAAGAGGAATAACTTTCTTAAAAAACATGCATTATCAGTTAAAATTTTGCCTGTATTTGTCGGCAGTTTAGAAAAAATTAATGAGTCCTACGTTTATATTGATTCAGGTCTTCCTGACGGTTGTAAATATCGTGTTGAGAGTCCAATGCACGCTATAGATTTTTCTCTAAAAATGTTTTTTATATTTAATTATTCATATCCATTGTATGCTAGTCATATATGGGTGTTCATCCAGAATGTTGGCTTTACTATTGAAAACGCAGGGGATTCATTAAGTTCAAGCGCAAAAACCCTAAAGGGCGATATTGAATTTATTTTTGATGCAAGTTAGATAATATTTCTCAATGAATACATATTTTGTTAATAGAGAATTGAAGAGACTTATTATATCCTAATTGTATGGCGACACGAAAGCATTTAATTAACGATATTTTTAGAATTCCTATAAAGAATATTGACAAAGAAACAAATAAAAAAAATCTGTTAGCGCATAAACAGTACTGCTCCTTCAGTTTTGGAATATTTTCGACAAGATGTAAACTATTTTTATATTAACGCGTACTATTTATTTTGTAGTAATACCGTACGCAGCATTGTAAAAAAAATAAAGCTCTTTATTACTTTTATAAACCTTTGCTATTTATTTATATTTATAGTTTTGATAATGCAATTTCTTTCGTGAATACAAAAAGATTGACTGTAAATTCTTATTTTTCTACTATTGCTACTGTAGAAAATTGATTTCTTTGTAGTTTGGTACTGAGTCCTCTACTAGATCAACTTGACTACTAAAGAATCTATAAAGATTTCAAACTATTATTGAAGACTCTTTAAATGTTCAGCACTGAGTCCTATACTACTCGATCTCTCAAAGACTCTTACTTTAAAGATGCTTCACGCCTATTTTTCACCTAATTTTTGATTATTAATTCGCTCTTTTAAAACTCTATTATTCTCACAGGTGAAATATAAGTCTATTGAATTTTCGTGCAAAAAAATTCTTTCCGCGTGAGTATTAATGAGTCAACTAACGCTTTTTAAAAAGAAATTTAATTCCAGGGTGGTCACATGTCAGTAAAGTCAGGGAAATGTCAGGAACAAAAACTTTTCTTTCAAATATTGCAAAAAAATATCATATTTTTTAGTATTAAATGTAACTCATTTCGATTTTTATAATGCAAAAAATAACTATATAAACAAATCTTTCAAAAATTATTTTTGAATCATTTTTCTATTTAAATTTTCGAAATATACAATTAAAAAGATTTTGAATAATTGAAATTTTGTAAAATTTAATTGGAAATAATTAATTTTTTAAAAGTTTTTTGTTGCAGTTTTTGAAAATCAACTTTTGAAGAATTTTAATTGTAAATTTTCAAAATAATTGAATTATCAAAAATTTTAATGAAAAATCTTTAAACGTAAATTTAAAAATGAAAATTAATGAAAATTAGGTTCTAATTTTTTAAAATTTACTATTTTAGAATTATTTTTAACATTTTGGAGAAAAAAAATCATGTTCAAAATATTTAATTAAAATTCATCAAGAAATTAATTAGTTTTTTTTTTAATATTAGGTACAGAAACTCTTTTAAGAAATTCAATTGGTTTCGAAAAATTACATTAAAATATTTTTAAAAACTACTTAATTCTTCGATTTTTTTATCATAATTTTTTAAGATTTAATCATCTTTGAATAAAGTAAATAAAAATTAACATTTTTGGACTTATTAAAATTTCGGAGAAATCATCATGGTCATATTTGTAATTAAAATTCTTCTAATTCTTCTAAAATTTGATTATTTTTATTTTTTGAAAATATTATACCTTAATAAACTTAAGAAAAAAACATGGACAGTTACAATTATTATAAAAAATTGAATTTTGGTATTTAAATAATTTAATTTTCGAAGAACTTTCAGGAAGGGTTATAACTGTAATTTTTAGAAATTATTAAATTTCATAAATTTTACTCATTTTCCGTAAACTTTCATATTTTCCTGTGAAAAGAATTTTGTCAGAGAAAATAATTTTAATGTCAGTAACAAGAAAAAAAGAGAGAATTCCAATGAAAATAATTCAGCGGCACTAACTACAATGGGTTATACAGCGCACAACAAATTTTTTACCAATTCGCAAGAGAAAAAATTAGTAAAATACTTGATAGCATGTTGCGGGATATTTATTTCGAACTCTCCACCATGGAAATGAGAAGATTAGCATTTGAATTGACTCTTGCCTATAAGCTAAAGAGGCCAAATTTCTGGAATCAAAATCAAGCAGCTGATTTGAATTGGTCCAGATCTTTTATGATAAGAAATCCTGAATTAACGGAAAGAGTCGCTCAAGCTCAAAGTTTACGAGTTTTGATCGAATATTACATCAAGCTAACATCATTTTTGTTTTACTGAAAATTACAAATAGATAAAAAAGAAATTATGAGAAATTATTTAACGTTGATTTGAATGATCAGTTTTGCTCCAAATCTTCTAGTTATAATATAAAGGGAAATAGTAATATTATAGAGCTGAAAAAATTTAGGAACTAAATTGCCAAAAATTGATAAATAAAAATGTTGAAAAAACAGTGTCAACTGACCTAAGTCTCCTTCTAGTGTAAATTTTACTGTTATTTTAGTGTTATTTGTTTTTTTTAATGATTTAGAAATTTTCATCGTCTGTTCGTCGAGCCGCCCAATTGACTGAGACATTCGCAGAGCCGGATTATGAATTTGAAGATAACGCAAGTGACTCGGAAGCTGATATCGATGATGTTCTAGAGGAAAACTATACAATGGGTAATTCATCCGAGGATGAAGCTTCCAGCGAAAATGATGATGAGGAAGAAGAAGAGGAAGAGGAAGAGGATGACGTGAAAGACGCCAATGACGAGAATTTTGAACCAAGGAAAAAACGCTCTCTAGCATCATATTTGCGTACAAAACATGGTTACATTTGGTCGAAAAAGCCACCGCATTTAAAAGAAAAAAACCTGAACAAACAAAATTACGAGTCATCGCCAAAAGGACCAGCACTCGAAGTAAGATCACCCATTGAAGCCTGGTCACTCTTATTGTCTGATGAAATTTTGAACATTATGGTAAAACACACCAACGAGGAAATAAATCGTCATCGCGGTAGCACCGACACAAAAGATTTGAGTTACCACAAACAAATCGATTTACTCGAAATGAAAGCTTATATCGGTCTACTCTACTACACTTCACTATTCAATATCAACAACATTCTTGATTTATGGTCCATTCATGGTCTACCATTATTTCGTGCAACCATGTCACGACGTAGATATGAATATCTATCCATGTGCATACGATTCGATGATAAAAACACTCGCGAAGAGCGTCGTCAGAATGATAAATTCACCAACATTCGTGATGTTTGGGAGCTTTTTCTAAATAATTGCAATGCATACTATGAGCCAAGCAGTGATTGCATAATAAAGGAGCAATTATTAAAATTTCGTGGAAATTGTGCCTTTAAAACTCACATACCGTCAAGAATGCATAGGTACGGTTTGAAAATTTTTACCATTAATGATTCATCGACTCAGTATATGTTCAACGCAGTTCCTTACATGCCAGTAGCAAATCAAGATCCTATCGAGAATGTACCATCACTTTACATGAGTAAATTATGTGAATCCATTTATCATACCGATCGCAATGTCACGACAGACAATTGGTTTACATCTGTTTTACTTGCACGTAAAATGCGAGACGAATATAATTTAACAATGATTGGCAATTTACGTAAAAGTAAACCAGAAGTACCACCTTGCTGCAGAAAAGTCCCAGTCGATAAATCAAATTCGCAATTTTGTTACAACGATAATATGACACTTGTCTCCTATAATCCGAAAAGGAAAAAAATTTCTGTCTACCTCTCGTCATTGCATACAATCGGCAAAATGAATGAGACAGAGAGAAAGCCCGAAATAGTCCTCGCCTATGAAAATGCCAAGAATAATAGTGATAAATTCGATAAAAAATCAACGGAATACAGTGTAACGCGTAAAACCGCAAGATGGTCCATGCGAATATTGTACTTTATTCTCGATCAGAGTAACGTGAATGCTTTTATATTGTATTCTCTTTGTTCGGCAAATAGTCTCGTTCAAAGGCGTGATTTCATTTTCAATTTGTCCCTAACACTTGTCAAGCCATTGCTACAACATCGTTTAACACTACCCACATTGAGACTATCATTGAGAAAAACAATTCTCGAATTTTTATCGCCTAATGAGAGACCAGATGATGATCTTGCAAGTGATGAAGTAATTTCCAATGTGTTGGACAAGAGGAAAAATTGTCAAATATGCCCTGCGTCGTATAATCGAAAAACACGATTCTTTTGTATTCGCTGTCGGTCAAATATGTGCAAGGAGCATACAGCGAGAATATGTGTAAAATGCGAAAAACACGTGTAAAATTACTCGACAGATTTTTTGTTCTTAAAAAATAATTTTTCTATAGTTAAACAAAATTTTCTTTTCTATCTAAGTTTTCTTTAAGAAAACACCTGTTCTATAAAAACTTCTATAAAAAATATTACGCGTTACATACTTTATACTTTTGTATTTTGGAAAATTGATACATTAAAAATTTGTAATAACTAAACAAGTCATTTATTTTTTTCGTGTATTTATTTATTTGAATTAACTTTGAAATACTGAAAAACACTGGAAACCGAAGTTGACTGTTCTGTAGATGATGACAGTCTAAATTTCTAAGGTTCGAGTGTATTGACTGTCCCTCCTACCTTTCTGAAATTCCTGTCTTTCCTACCCAAAAGTTTTGACGTAACGGAAATTTTCTATGCAAAAAAAGTAAAAATCTGTTTCTCACCTTACGTATTATAGCAAATAGTCAGGGCATTTATTTTGTAATTGTAAAACAATTTTGCAATATTTATTAATTAAAAATTCGATTATTTTAAAGAAAACTACCATATTCACTTTTTTACAAAATATTTCTTTGTAAATAAATTATTAAAATTAGGATGCGATCTGACCTCTCGAAAATATCCACAGTCTAGTAACTGAAACTTAATCAACTGTTTAATTATTTTTAATTAATATTTTATTTTATTAAAAAAAATACTTTATTTTTCTATTAAAGATATCTTATCAAGCTACCAGAAATCAAGAACTCACCAAAGGAGAATCAAAGTATGATAAGGTAAATTTTTCTTTAATAATATACCTACTATAACACCTATAATATTCTCTCTAAATTTGAATTAGTAAAAATGTTAACTAATTTGAATTAGTGACTGACTTTTTGCTTTTGAATCAGTAAATTTTACAAATAAATCAGTCATTATTTATTAGTTAGTTATTGTCTATTATTAATTAGTTAAATTTACTAATTCAAAAGCAAAAAGGCAGTCAGTAATTCAAATTTAGTAAACATTTTTAAAAATTCAAATTTAGAGAGTATTATAAATTTTTTTAATATATTAATAAAATATAGTAAACAAAAAATTACATTGCTCCAAAAAAGTATTGTACATTTTAAAACTTTGCGCTCAATTTTACGCAGTATAAAATTATAACGTAATTTATTATTATTTAAAGGAAACACGAATTTTTTAAAATGCTAAAATTGTTAAAAAGAATAATAAATTATATTTTTTAAGAGAAATATTTATAATTAAATAAATAGAGATCATAGCTATGTTTATAGGTAACAAAGGGGATTTTAATTTTTAAAGAGGGGATTCAGTTTTTTTTAAGAATTTTAACTTTTTCTCTGAATTGCAGTTTCACAGATTTTTTGTTGTATTTTATCCGTTTATTATTGATATTTTTACATCTTTATTCGTAGTCTACGATTTTTTTAAAATTTTCAATCGAATTTTTTGTTAGAACGCTACTTTTACATTAAATTCCATGAATTTTACTACATCCAAAGTAAGTTTCAGTAAAAAGTAGTAAAACTTCCTCCAAAATTAGTAAAATTTGCTATATTATAAATTGTTATTTCCAGAATAACTTTTACTATTTCCAAAGAAAATGTCTTTATAAAAATTAGACAAATTTTCTTCAGAATTAGAGAAATTTACTCTGAAAATAATAGGTAATGTTTATTAACAATTCGCACTACGTTCAAAGAAAATAAAAAAAAAAAATTTTTCAATAATTAACTGTGAAAATAGTAAAAGCTATTAAAAATCGTTCTTTCTGGAGTAAATTTCATAATATCCGAAGTAGATACTTTGTAAGAAATAAGTCTTAAAGGAATAATGAAAAAAAGAGAAAAGAATAGGTAGAATGGAAAAAATAAAACAGTAAATAAACTTATTTTATAAATTAATAAAATAAAAATAAATATATATAAAGTAAAATTTAATTTTGTTTAAATTACTAAAATTGCTTTCTATTGGGTGTAATATAAAAATATTTTTACAAACAGGAGCTTTTAACTTATCTTCAAAACGACACTGATGGAAAAGGCATTTTAACGATATACGAAAAGAACAACAGTTTGACACCATCTGCTCGGAGGACACTGGTCCATTTATTAGTACAAAGGGAAAAAGATGAGGCACTAAAATGTGCAAAGCCTGGCGAGGTTCTTAAAGATTGGGAGTAAGTTTCTTTTTAAATACAAAAGAGTCACATAAAATTTGATAATTAAAAGTATATACAAATTTATTTCCACTTATCAATTTACATAAATTTATTTTTAAAAAAATAGAATATTCTACACTGAAAAAAAAAATTTATTTGATTCAAATAACCGATTAATTGACTATTAACAATTAAATATTTACTTGAATCAAATAATATTTATTGGAGTCAATTAAATGGTATTTGAACCAATAATTTCGGTATTTGAAGCAAATACCATTTAATTGACTCCAATAAATATTATTTGATTGGATTAAATATTCAATTCATAATAGTCAATTAATCGGTAATTTGAATCAAATAAATTTTTTTTTCAGTGTAATCAAGAAACAAATGGTAAATTGGAAAATTAGATAAGTAGTGATGCATATCGATACGAGATAGCCTTGCGTAATTTTTGATCTATTTTTATATCATTTCCCGTCTTGCTTCTTCTATTTTTAACTGAATCAAAAGTTATCAGACATCTTTCTCATTTTTCTTCACAAAAAAATTAAAATGACAACAAACAAATTTGAATCTCTCTAAATCTGAATCAGTAATATTCTACTGAAGAACAGTGAAATCTGACTGATTTTTAGTGACTCATCTTTTCTCACGATTTCAATCAGTGAAATTTCACTGAAAATCAGTTATGATTGAAATATCAGTCATTTTTCCCTGATTGAAATCGCGAGAATATAGTTATTGAAAATCAGACAAATTTCACTGATTCAGTTTTGGAGAGCACGTGAATAAAATTGCATAAAGAAAAAAAATAAGCCAAAAAACAAAGAATCATGCAATTTTCAGTGTAAATTAAAAATTTATGCATAAAAGTAAAAATATTTTTCAATTTCTCATTAATTTATCCTGAGTTTGTTTCAATAAATATAGAAATTCTCAAGAAGAAACGAAAGTTAATCCCAAACGTAAAAAACGATTTGGCAGAGAACTTGATGAATCATTTGAATTTAATTTCGATAAATATGGTGTCAAATGGGGCAAATGCAAATTATGCTTAGCACAAGAACCACCAATTAACAAAACATTCAAAATGACTGCGAGTAATACGACCGGAATCAGACGACATCTACGAAAATGTCATCAAACCGAATTTGAAGAAACCTATCCATTAGTAAAGAATTCGAAAAAAGTAATTATCAACTTTATTTTTAGTTGACTCTTTAAAAAAGAATATAAATAATTAAATCATATATAGTTTTTGTCACTGAAAAAATATCTATTCAATACACGGAAAGACATTTTATTTCAAAACTTGATAAAAATAAGGGAACATTTTCATATAGTCGAATTTAAAAGGAGGCGATTCAGAGTTCATTTAGAAATTAATGAAACTTGAAATTTCAATATGAAGACTCACTATAGCAAAAGAAAAGAAAATTTAATATAGTGACTTAGAAATATTAAAATATGTCTCTATTAATATTTAAGACAAATAATTTATCGTAGTCTGCCTATTTAAATAAATGTAAAACAATTTTATTGAAAAATATTGAAGGGAACATATAAAATAAAATAATCGGTGGAAAATACTAACATAGTAAATAAGAAAAGGTCTTTAAAAAATGGCAGCAACAAGTATCGGTGTGAAAAAGTAAAATTTTCGATTTAGAAATTTAATATCGGACACTATTAATACTTTGCGAACGATAGCTTCGTGGAAGATTGACAATTGCCAAATTCACTCCTACTATTAAAGTTTACGAACGAAAATAAATGTGCTTCAAAATAATTATGTGTCACGTAGTGTATGTGGTTTTGTGCAAAAAGGATAATTATATAACTTAAGTAAGTAAAATAAATAAAAATTAGAAGTTTATATGTATCAGACACGTTAGAATTATGTACAAATTTTAATTTATTTTAACTAGATGAAATCAAAATTCAATTATCGAATTTCTTCAGTTTGTCAAAATTACAATAAGGTAAGCCGACAGCTTTCCAAATAAGTTTCGAAATTAAAATATTTACTCTCAATAGAAAGCCATTATATTAATTTAACCATATTTTAAAGTTTTATTATCTATATATTATAAATTATTTCTAATGATTTATAATATTCAATTAATTTTTAGGAATCAATATGTGGACAACAAAATTCAGTCTCTTCAACTAGTGATGAAACTAACGTCCCTAAAAGTGAAACAAACTTCGAATTTCTTGATGTAAATGAATTTGTGGAGACTTCCGAATGTGTCTTCAATAATAAAAATAATAATACAAATACAACTCAAGATTTACTTGAAAAAGAACCCGAAAAATTTGCCAGAGTGAGTTGTATACAATTTCTGTTGATTCAAAAGATAATTCAAATGTAATAACATATAATTAGCTTAATTATTTATATTATTTTATATTAACATTATTATGTTTTAGAATTTGATTTCCTTTTTGAAAAATGATCTCGATGGTAAAATAGTATTTGGTCATTTTAAAAGGCACAAGTTTCTGGACAAAGAAACTCGAGGAATTTTAGTCAGGACAATTATTAGAAAATTTAGAGACGATGCTTTAAAAACGATTCAAGTTGGGCAAAAGCTGAATAAATTTTTGTGAGTTAATTTACATGTAATTTTAATATTATTAATTAGAATTAATTTTTAATAAACATATTTTATTTTAATCAGCATTTCGACAAAAATGTTTGGCGAAATTTCGAAAATTATTAAGAAAACTTTCCCAGGAGAAGCGGAGTGTACTTACTTTTCTCCTTATAAATTTGAAAATGGCAAAACATTTCAAACTTGTGGGGCTCTTTGGTGTAATTATCAATACACTGTAAGCGTTTTAAGAAAAAAAGGCATTTTGGAACCTCCTAGACTAAAACAATCATCAACAGAAGGAATTACTTCGCCTTTGACTCCTAGTATGTTTAATATATATTTAGTTTTATTTACACTCATTTTTTAGGAATAATTTTATTTTTACTTTATCACAAGGTAAAGTATTTCGAAAATATTTATATAAAAAAAATTCTTTGCAGGCGATGAACTTAGGAAAGAAGCTCTAAGCAATCTAGAAAAAGGTTTAAACGAAGATACTCTTTTCCAAGATTGGATTACTTGTTTTATCAATAGAAAGATTTTACTTTCTGGAAATAAACTGTCTGTTAAGGAATATCTTGATAAATTCCCCTGTTTAAAAACACAACATGCCCTAAAATTGGTAAGTACAAAGTTCAACAAAACATTTCCATTTCTGAAATTTTATTCGCTTTTTAAAAAATATTCTTCTTTAATAGATTGAAGAGGATTTTAAACTACTGCAAAGTGAAAGCAAATGTAACACTTTTCGCACAAGATGGTCGACTATAAAAAAAGTCATTATTAACCAATTAAACATGTACGCAAAAAAAAGTATTAAAAAAAGAAAAGATGAGAATGTACTGGCTGATCTGGCTTTAATAAAATTATTACCTTCTTTACATTCGAGTGAGAAAATTTTTTAAAATGTTAACTTGAAATAAAATTACTTTGATATATAAACTACATAAAATTCCTTTCTTTCAGATCAACAAGACGCGATTGTCCTTCACTTGTTACAACTTTTAATTAATTGTAATTCCTCAATAGGAAGAAGAAAAAGAGATGGAACTTCAGAGGAATTTAAAAAATACGATTTATGTGAAATCCGAGAGTCATTCATTTATAATGTAAAGGTTGGTTAAATTATGAATGCAAAATAAAAAGAATCATTACAATAATTACTTTTAAAATTAAATGTAATAAATATTTTACAGAAAATTGAGGATTTGGAGAAGGAGATTGAATCCTTAAAAAATAAGTGTTTAGCAAGAGGAGAAATTTTGCTACCAACTGTCTTCGTTATTGGTGAATTATCGGCAATATCGGAAGCTTACGTTATTTTAGATAACGAAAAGTACAAGTGTGATTCGACTATAAGTGCGTTTGACTTTGCTTTTAAAACATTTTTTTCGTTCAATTGTACCTTTCCAAAAGTTACCTATAGATTGTGGCAATTCATTCAAGTCGCTGGCTTCGATATTCCTGATGACAAATCGAATAAATCGATTAAGGAACTTGTCGGATTAATAGAAGAGGCTTTAAAAAATCCTGAGCAGTAGACATTTTTTCAAAATAATTTCTTTATAATTCAACGAGACGAAAATTTTAAATATAATTTGATTTTTATTAAACATGTAAAACTTAACATTCTGATTAAGTTGGCAAATGAAATATACTATAACATTAACGAAAAATTTTTAAAATCCTACAGGCGAATGTTCATATTAGTTCTATTTTTGAATGGAATGAATTTTCCGAAAATTTGTTTGACTGCACATTTTCATCTACTGATGAAGATGAATTACTTTTTGAAAAAAACAATTCCAGGTCTCGGATTGACTTTAAGACCCAAAAAAAATAATAGATTTTCAATAATATACAATTAGAAAATTTCTAAACAATTGAATTTTAGTAAAATCGTTTAAAAATAATTGAAATTTGACAAAATCTTTTAAAAATAATTTAATTTTTGAAAAATATAAAATAAATAATGAAATTATTCAAGAATTTTAATTATAAATATAAACATGATTTTTCCGAAATTTTAATAAGAATCTAAAGAAGTAAATTTAAAAAAATTTAATTTATTTTATTCGTAGATAAGTAAATCTTAAAAAATTATGATAAAAAAATTCTAAGAATTAGTTTTTTAAAAATATTTGATATTATATAATATTATTACTATAGGGGAACATAGTCTAGGTCGGCCACCTTTTTGACTTTTGTTTATAACTTTTTTTTAAAAATGAATTTGGACAATTGAAGTATATGGTTGGAAAGTCCTGTTTAATAGGAACATTTTTTCTGTACAAAGTAAATTGACAGGTTTAAAAATGAAAAAGTTATAAAGATTTAAAAAAAAAAAAATTTGTAGTCCAGGTTGGCCATTACAGTCAAGGTCGGCCATGTTTAAAATTCAAAGGGCATTAATCGTTAAAAAATAAAATAACATGTTTGGAGTTACGGAAAATTGATTCTTTATTGTTTACAGTTTGTAACTTAATGAAATAACAAAATAATAACAATAAACAATATAAAAAAATAAATATAAATAAAAAAAAGTTTTGCACTAAAATATTAATAAAATTAAATAAAAATATTAATAAGATGATCAATTATATTATGAGTTATACAGAATTGCAGTTTTTGCAAATGAAGTAGCTCGTCCTCAACTTTGCGCATTTTAAACACATAGTGGCCGACCTTGACAGTAAGTAACATTACCGAATTGTTGTAACCATAAAGAAATACGTTTCGGGATTCGATTTTTTACTTTGTTTTCCTTTCAACCATGAGTCCCACAAATTTTCTGCATACTTGCCTTGACGATTCAATTTGTTTTTTATCTTTTATTAATGGTTTTTCACATTATGCACAAAACTTTTTTTGAGCTTTTTTTGTACCGACGTCACAGAAAACACAATTTTCGATTTTCCGAAAATGTAATTGAACAAAAAGTTAGGTTTCACTAAGACAAGCTTCGACAAAAATGCGCGTAGGTGGCGCTAGTGAACTTGACAAAAAAACGCGAGTGGCCTACCTAGACAGTAGGCCAACCTTGACTACATTCCCCTATAATCGAATTTATATAATAATATTATATAATTGAATTTCTTAAAAGAATTTTTGTATAATTTCAAAAAAAACTATGTAATTTTTTGAAGAATTTTAATTAAAAATATTACGATGTTATTTTGTTTGGATTTATTTTTAATTAAAAATTTTCACATTGGTTGTTTTCTCCAAAATGTTAAAAATAATTCTAAAAAATATTAATGTTTGTATTATTTTTGTACCTATGTATTTGAATTTTCGGAATTATATTTTTGAAAATAATTATATTTTAAAAATATATAATTAAAACAATTCTAAGAATTACTTTTCTAAAAAAAATTTTAATATTATTTTTTAGAACATACTTTTTATTAATTTTCATTTTCATAAAACACTTGAAGATTTTTTATTAAATTTTTTGAGAATTCAATTATTTTTCTAAAATTTGCAATTAAATTTCTTCAAAAGTTAATTATCAAAAATTATAATAATACAACTTGAAAAAAATCAATTATTTTCAAATTAAATTTTACAAAATTTCAATTATTTCAAATCTCTTTAATTGTATATTTCGAAAATTTAAATAGAAAACTTATTGAAAAATAATTTTTGAAAGATTTGTCTATAGTTATTTTTCACACTAGAAAAATCGAAATAATTTGCAATTTATATTAAAATTGTGGTATTTTTTTGCAATATTTGGAAGAAAAGTAAAAAAAAGTCGCAATTTTTGGAAATAAGTCGAAAAAAGTTGCATTTTTGGAAAATAGTCGAAAAAAGTCATAATATCCGAGGCCTGCAATTCTAAACATAAAATAATTCTCGACGAATTTTTACCGATATCTTTATACACTGAAAAAGAATTTATTTGATTTATTTAAATTCAAATTATTTGAAGAATAATATTTACTTGATTAATTTTTATTTGGATCTAAAAAATGATTCAAATAACTTGAATTATTCGAATTACATTAATTTGAATCAAATAAATGATAATTGGATCAAGTAAATAATTAATTGAATCTAATAAAGAAATAATAACTTATTTGAAACTGATCCTTCATTTCACTTAAATTTATTTATTTAAATCCAACAATGTTTTTTAAGCAAATAAATGTTGTATTTAAACTAAATAATTAATTATTCAAGGCAACTACAGGAATATTAAATTAAAACAATTACTCATAGTGAATAATTAAATATTTGTTACAAATGAATTTTTTGTTCTTTCAAAAATTATTTTATTCGTACAAATAAATATTTATTTAAATTCAATAGTATGCATTACTGAATTAAATAATTTTCAAAATTGATTTAAACCATTATTTATTTGTTCCAAATATTCCATTTATTAGACTTAAGTACCTAATTAATATTTGACGAAAGGAACTGTTTATTTTATACGATAAAATTAAATATTTAGGTTCAGTAGATAATTACTTCGTTCAAATAAATATTTAATGGATTATTATCCATTAAATATTTATTTACAAGTAAACCATTTAATTAAATCAAATAATTTTTATTTGACTCAAGTAAATTTTTTTTCAGTGTATATCTAGAAAAAGTAATAAAAGAAATATTTTTACAAACTACAGGTATCACCTTAAAACTTCCTACAGGTAAACAAACGATTTACTTTAATTTAGCAGGTGGCGTAAAGTGCGATAAACTGTATATTTTATCATTATTTTTTTTAAATATGAATAAAGTATTTTTAATTTTAGAAAGTCTGAATATTAATTTACATATGTATTTAACGAAGACTATATTTGCTATAAATTTTTACTTTGAATAGCCCAACTCACTGTTTATTTAAAAGTATCAAATTGCAACGAATTGACACCAAAAATGTGGATCGAATCAAAAGTTGATCCAAATTTTAGGCATCAATTTGATACACTTTAGTATCAACAAAACATTTAAAAAAAACACTGTTTTAATGTAGTAAAATATTAAATTATGCTACCATTTTTATCGTTTTTCAACAAACAATGTCTTTCCGTGTAAAAAAAATTTTTTTGTTTCTTTTACAACCACTTTTCTAATAAACTAACAAAGATATTTGATTATTATTAAATAAGTTTGTTGGTAAATTTTCTAAAGACCAGAAATTTTTCAGTCTATAATAAAAATAATAGTAGTAGCAGTAAAAATAATATTGTATAAAATTTTGCAGATTTTGGAACAAAAATTATTTGAGGATAGAATAGTTGATTGGGCATCAAAAAAATATTTACCCATGAACTTTTTCGATGACGAGGAGACTAGAAAATTATTTCAACATTTAAATCCAACAGTTGAAATTCCCACGGAAAATAAAATGACAACGATGGTATTAGATAGATTCGAAAAAATGCAAAATAACATTAAACTAATTTTACAGAGCAATAATTCGAAATTATCGTTCAGTTTAGATGGTTCGCTTTCAATTAGAAAAAAAAGTTTTACAAAAATCACTTGTCATTTTATCGACGACAATTGGGAATTACAGTCAATTTTTATTGATTTCGTTCCAAAGGAGACAGCACAATCGTTTCATGACACTATTGAAAAATTTCAAATTAGTGATCAATTTCTAGGACTTACTTTAATGAACACGAATGCAAATTTTTATTTTGTAAGAGAATTAGCAAATTTAATGACATTCGACTCTAAATGTCAACATTTTCCATGTTATCCAAACATTCTAAACTTTTCGATTCATGAAATGATGAAAAAATTAGGATTTGAAACAAACGATGACGAGGATAATTTTACAAATAAAGACGAAGAAGATGATGATGACGACGACGAAGTAACAAATGATGACAAAGTAAACATAATTTTATCCGATATTGAAACAACAACTCACACATCTCCACTATCAAAATTAAGATATCTATTCAAACTGTTAAAATCATCCAAACAATGGAAAACTAAACTTCAAAAGTGTTGCGATAATTGTGGTATTAAAAGATTATCGACAAATATCGATTTAAAAATGCGATGGAGCGCTACGTGTGCTATGATTAATGTAGCATCGCGAATGCAACAAGCATTAATTTTACTTTGTGGGAATAATAATATTCTTCTGAACAAATTAATTCTCTCTGATAACGAATGGAACCTCATGCAGGAAGTTAATAAATATTTGCGTTACTTCAGAGTGTTTTCGAAAACTCTAGATGGAAAAATGTATCCAACACTTAATTTCTTCATCGTTGGATTTCATACCTTAATTTATAAACTAGAAGTCTCGATTAGTTACTTAAAGGAAAAAGTACGATCAAAAGAGGAAGAAAATGTCAAAACGGCATTGGAAACTGGAATAGAAAGTTTATTAAAATATTATGACAAAACAAATTGGGTCTATTGTGTCGTGTTAATTTTAGATCCACGTTATAAACTAGAGTCATTTGACGCAACTAATTGGGGAAAAGAAATAAAAGCCTCGTCATTTGAAGTTTTTAAAAATATCTTTAAAACTCAATACTTCAAAGCACCTCAATCAACAACACTGGTAAATAAATTTTAATAAATAACAAAATTTCCATAAAAATCACCAGGGTTGCCACAAAACTTTAATTTTATTTTTCCTTGATTTCCAGAGAAAATTTTCACTTTTTCCCTGACCCTGAAGAACATCAATAACTTCTTTTTTAAATAAAAATTTAATCATTATTATTTCTCTATAGGAATTAAGATTCTCAAATTCAATAACGTATGAAAATATTATTATAAAACATGAGGAAATCAATCACTCCGAGTCTTCGACTCGAAATGATCCATTTCCTCATGTTTTATAAAAAATTTAAAATGACAGAGTGATAAAATCATTATTTTATATCATAAAAATATTGTAATTATAAATTCAAATTTTTAAAGATTTTTATTTGAATCCTCTTCAAAATTCAATTATTTATAAAAATTCACACAATAACTCTTCTAATATTAAATTATTATCTAAAATTTTACCTGAAATTCATTTTTTAATAAATTTTTGTTAGAAATTTTTTCGAGAATTCAATTATTTACATACAAAAATAAATTATTTATTTAATAATTGAATATTTCTTAAAATTCAATTTTTATAAAGAATTTTATAAAAAATTTTTTAAATAATTGAATTTTTTCGGTGAATTTAAAATAAAAAAATGTTAAGTGTAAATGAAATTTTCTATCATTATATTTAAAATTGTATAAAGAATAATTGAAATTCTGCGATAAGTTTTGTTATTTATGAAAATAATTGAATTCTTGCAACGAATTTTATTAAAAAATTTTTTTAAAGAATTCAATTCCTGTAAAGAATTTTATTTGTAAAAATAATTGAATTCCGGAGAAAAATATTATTCATGAAAATAATTAATTTCTTGGGAAGAATTTTATTAAAATTTTTTTAAATAATTGAATTTTTCGGAATTTTTTAAAACTTTTTAAAAATAATTAAATTCCGTCGAGAAATTTCACTAAAAAATTGAAAATAATTGAAATCTGACAAAGAATTGAAAAAATTCTTTTTTAAATAATTGAATTACTGTGGAAATGTTTATTTTTGAAAAGAATTGAATTCATGGGAAGAATTTTATTAAAATTTTTTATAAATAATTAAAATGCTGTGAATAATTTTATTTTTTACGAAAATAATTGAATTCTTTCGAAGATTCTTACAAACATTTTTAACAATAGTTGTATTCCTAGGAAGAATTTTATATTTTACGAAAATAATTTTATTCTACGACCAATTGTATTATAATTTATCAAATTTATAAATCATTTTATCAAAATTTTTTTAAATAATTGAATTCTCAAGAAAAATTTTATTATTTATAAAAATAATTGATTTCTAGCGAAGAATTTTATTCAAATTTTTTTTTTTAAATAATAAATTTAAATAATAATTTCCATAAAAAAATGTATTATTTAAGAAAAAAAATTGAATCTTGTAAAGAATTTTGTTAACATTTCTTTTTAATAATAGAATTTTTAAAAGAATTTTATTTAAATTTTTCGAAATAATTGAATTTCTCAGAACTATTTTTTTCAATTCTCTGAATATATTTCAATTCTTTGGAGAAACTTCATTAAAAAATTAAAAATTATTGAATTGGTGCGAAGAAATATATAAAAAATTGGTATGTATTTGAATTGCTGTGAAATTTTTATTAAAATTTTGTTTAAATAATAGAATTCTTTTGTAAAATATTATTAACATAGTAGAGATTAAAAATAATTGAAATGAGGAAAATTTTTGAAATTTTGCCAAGAATTTTATTTAAAAAAAAACACCAAAATTCAGAATGTTCTTATAAATTCTAAAAATTTAATTAAAATAGTAGAGATTAAAAATAATTTAAATGAAGAAAATTTTTGAAATTTTGCGAAGAATTTTATTAAACAAAAAACACCAAAATTCAGAATGTTCTTATAAATTCTAAAAATTTAATTTTTTCCAGTACTTTTAATATAAGTCCCTGACTTTTTCCTGATTTCCCTGACCAATTCTAATTTCCCTGACTTCCCTGACTTGTGGCAACCCTGATAACGTAACAAAGAAAACACAAATTTCATCAAAACGAAAAGTAATTTTATTTGATAACTTTTCCTCACTATAAAAAAAGTGCTAAATTAGAGCTAATTTCGGTATAAAAATAGAACCAAATTATACGATTTTCTACCAAAATTGGTACTAAATTAGTACATTTATTGATTTAAAAATAGTTTTTGCAATTTAAATAAAGTCGCTTTTTCAGTTCAAGTAAAAATATTTCTTTTTCAAAAAAATGAAACAAATGAAAAAAATTTAGTTAAAGACAAAAATAATAATTTAATTATATAAATAAATTCTAACAATATTTCATTCTAAAACTATGTAGGTCGATCCTCTCTCTGTCGAAATCGCCAATCAAATGGAATGTCAAATTGAAGACGATGAGGATTTAGACATTTTTGTCTTATACGAAGGAAACGGAAAAACCTCAACGTCATCAACGAATAATGATTGGCAAAAGGAATTAAATTTGTACCTCGAAGAAGAGCGAGCCAATGCGTCAGTCGATATTCTAAAATGGTGGAGATTGTATGCAGAAAAATATCCCAATTTGTCACGAATGGCTCGTGATTTTTTACCCATTTCGGCATCATCCGTACCGCTAGAACAATGTTTTCCGCAAAATTCATTGGCAGTTAGAAATTATCGTCACCGCCTTACAGAAAAATCATTCAGATGTTTAATTGGCGTTAACTCATGGATCAATTGTTCTCTTGCACAGAAAATAAATTCTACGTTATAGTCAAGTGTTCATTTTTTCTTTTTTATCAAAAAGTATTATAAATTTGTATTTAATAAGTTTAACATGTACTGTACAATTAAATTGGCCTTTTTGTTAATAAAATAAAAATAAATTTTTCTACAATTCAAAGAAACATTTTTCTTTTACAGTAAAAATCAAAACGTGATTATAATGTTTATTATTTATTTATTATTTATTAATGTATTATTATTATATAAATAATATATCATATTTATACAGAATTATATAATATTATAAGAATAATAAATCCAATAATTCAATTTAATGTGTTCATTTAGAAATAAAATTCGAAAAGGAAGCGTGACGAGATCTCGACAATCGTTTTGTCTGTGATTTCATTATATTTATCAAATTGCATCACTACGTATGTAATTCGAAAATTTTAACTAATAATTCATTTAACGAAAATTCCAAAATTAATCAATGTATTTTTGAATTAATTAATTATTTTATTCAAATTCAATTTACATGACAAATAAAATGTTCGTATTTTTTTCCAATTATAATAGAAAAACACTTAAAGAACTATTAATTTTTAATAATTTTTGCAGTGTTCCTTCATCGCGCTGGATAAAAGTGGCGCAGGATGTTGAAGATTTATTCAAATCGGAAATAAAAGAAGTCTTTTATTCACCCTTTCGCAAGGAAAGTAAAGTAAAAGTGTTGGCAACTGGAAAATTATTAGATCATTTTTATTACGTAAAACGTGTAATGAGGGAACAAGGCATTCTAGCAGTAAATATGAAACGTAGAAGAAAAAATGAAAATCAACAAACTGGAATTCTTGGTAAGTTGCATTTAGGGTTTTAATCAAATAATCCTAAAGATTAAAAATTAATTTACAGCGTTGCCACAAAAATATATAATTTTATTTTTCCCTGACTTTTCCCTGATTTCCAGACAAAATATTCACTTTTTTCCTGACCCTAAAGAATATTCTGATTCACTCTAAAAATTATTAGATACTTAAGAAAATGTTCTATTACATTTATTTACAAATTTCTTTAATTATAAAATTATTCAAAAACATCAATACCTTCTTTTTAAATAAATATTTAATTATTATTATTTTTCTGTAGGAATTAAAATTCTCCAAAACATTCAAATTCAAACCTTTTTGAAATTCAACAACTTATAAGAATATTATTACAAAACATGAAGATTAATGTAAAAATTATTCATTAAATAATTTATTAGTCATAATTTTATGATAGTTCTTAAAAAATTAATTTATTTAAAAAGAAATTATTGGCAAAAATAAAAAAAATTTCAGGTTTTGTATTAAAATTCGTGGTAAATTCATAGTTTACGAGGCAAATAAAAAAAACATAAAATTTCAGAGTTTTCTCATAAATTTTAAAAATTCATTTTTTTTCCAGTACTTTTAATAAAATTCCATGACTTCTCCCTAAATTCCTTGACTTCTCTGACCTGTGGCAACCCTGAATTTAATTTGCGATAATAATATATATATATTTAAGTTTATTTTCCTAATAATTAAATAATAAAAAAATTATAAAAATTCTACTGTTTGATAAAGCAATTTTAATTATTATAAATTTATTACTTGAGTTTGTGTAATAATCTAAATGTGTATTAAAAAAAGTACAGTAGTTAATTTTTAAAACATATAGATCAATCAGAGGAGGGCAATCTAAATTATGATGTGAATAATTTAGATGCATATTCTTTCAATATAGATGAATCGCAAGAAAGAGATCTCGAATACCTTGAAAATAATACTGAGCCTTTCGACGATGTGAAGAAGATTTTTATAAAAACACGAAATTTAAGAAGAAATATTACAAAATGGAAAAATATAAGTATTTCGGAAAATTTAATGAGCGTAAAAGCGCTAAGACTTGACGAGCCAGGGCAAATTTTGGTAAGTATTTTTCAATAAAAATTTAATGATACTTAATACAACCAATAGAATAATTAGAAAAGTGTCTCGATTTGTGTTTTTATTTCTAGATTCATTTGGACTTTGATGACAAGTACAATGACAAAAAACACAAATTGTTTGATAAGTGGCCGAAAATTAGAGAACATCTAATGAACGTTTTGAGGCATGAGACGAAGGGAGTGACTCATAATGAATTTAATTATATTGCTCTACTGAAATCCATGAGTTCTGGTAAAAAAACTAAATAAATAATAATGATTTTCGAAATTAAAATTTTATTTTTTTGTATTATTTAGTTAAAATTTCAATTAATAGGTATAATTTATAATTAATATATTTTACTCAGAGCCAACTAGACTTTTTATTTGTTTCAAATAAATTTTATTTAGTAAAATAAAATTTTATTTGGTTCAAACAAAAGATTTATTTATGACTAATAAAATTTGCAATTAAAACAAATAAATAACCTAATAGTAGGCTCTAAGACAAATGTACTTTTATTTAACTCAAATTATATTTGGTTTAAATAAAATTTAAATAAAATATAGATTGTTAGTAATAGAAAATAAATATTTCAGAACAACAGGACATTATAATTTTTTATCTCTTGCATTACATCACAACAAATGTGCAATGTAAACGAAAAAAGAAAACTAAAATCTATATAGACATCGAAACACTTCGCAAACTAACCAGTGAGGAAAAGCGACAGTCATATCTTTTACACGTTGAGGTACAATTTTATTATTCATTTGATTATTTAAATTGTGAAAAATTGCTTATTTCAAATGAAGTATTTTTCATTGTCAATGTAAGAAAATAAATATTTCAGAACAATATGAGTAAAAAATGTCATTTACTAACGCAAATTGTTTTTGCTTTTATTTATAGAAGAAGGATGAGTTAAATTCATCAGTAGAAAAATTAAAGGATTATTTGCAGCAGAGAGAATTGCCATTCGAACCGATAGTGGCAATTGTTGGTCCCTTATTGAACATCGAATCATTTCATGTGATAGTGGACGATATTGTGTATACGACAAAATCATTTCTTGAAGCAGTTGATTTAAATTTTAAAGTATTTTACGTCTTCGATCGCGATTATCCCCCCTATGTCGATGATTTATGGAAGTTTCTTCAAAATGTGCTTTATGAAATACCTCTAATTGGCGAGAAAATGTCAATGCAGCATAAACTCTTAAGTGGAAAAATTGAAATGCTTTGTAAAACGTAATTAAATTTAAGTTTAGCTACTTTTTTCTTTAATTTCAGAGTTGCAGACAATATTCAATTTGTTGTAATTTTTTTCTGTTCTTCTAATTTGACTCTAATAAGACTTCTAAAAAAATTTTTGTTTATTCCACAATTTATGTAATTTTTATATAAAAATTCATGTATTTAATTCATTTATTTATAGTAAATTTGTTTATATTTGGAACAAATCCACTCTATTCAATCGTTTAGAGATAATTAAAACAAAGTGAAAAACAAATAAAATTATTTTCCATTATCAGATTGCTCTATATAAATGAAAATTAATTTTTCTTTCGTTATTTCTCAAATTTGTAAAGTGATGTGAATTGTATTTTGTATAAAAATTTACGTAAAATAATTGACGTACTCCATTTTACGAAATGCAGAGATAGACGAGTTTGTATTGATATAAAAGTTTATTATATTAACTACTACTTTTTCTAACAATGCAAAAAGATATTAGATTTAAGAAATAAATTGTTTAATTTATTTAAAATAAAGAAGTTTCTTAGATAAAAAAATGTTTATATCAATTATAAAACCCGTCAAAATTATAAATAATTTTTTTTTGAGAACTCCCAAGTAAATTGAAAACTACAATAATTATTTTTTATAATTTGTAGAATTAATTCAATAAAGTAAATGCGAAAATTGTTTTAAAAGTAGAATTTTCACTAAAAAGAAATTGTCAAACTATTATTTTTTTATTCATTTAAAATGTTATTATTTATTTTAATGGATATTTTAAATTTTTGTTCTATATCGATTGTTACAAATAGAAAATAAATATTTCTGAACAATGAGACATAATATTTTATCTCTTGCAACTATTTTTAAATAGTTGATTGGTTCGAAAATAAGAGAATATTTAACGATTCTCTTCTATTAATATTCAACATGATGATGTATTGTTGAAATAAAAACCAAAAACTGTGGTTTTTAGTGGACTTCAACTAGGACATCTACAGTAAACAGTAAAAAGGAAGTTGAAAATTTAAATAGTTTTATTTAAATTCCCAACTATAGGTGTGTACTCTTTACAGAATTATAATTCAATAAATAATTTATATAAATAAAAAAATTTGTAAGAGTTAAAAGTTTTAACAGTTGAGAGTAAAGAAAAAAAATGTACGAATTTTGTATCTTCTCCAGCAAAACATCAGTTAAACAAAAATAAAATAAATAACAAAATTTTAAAAAACTACCAATAAAAGAAATAATTTATATAAATATAAAAATATAATGTAAATAAATATTTTAGAAAATATAGCTAACGACATTTTTATAGAAATCTGTAAAGAGTACACGACAGTAAAAATTAAATCTTATTTTAAGACAAGGCAGAGATTAATTGAATCTTGACAATAAAATTTAGTCGTAATTTAAAATTTTATTTCTGCGAAAATAATTTTAATATAAATAAATATGAAATAAAGTTCAATTTTACGAAGAACGTGAAATTTAGATTTAGTTAGATATTAATTTAACAGGCACTGTCTTAAATTCAGCCGAAGGCTAATGATTTTTGTAGATAAATCACATTTAAATTAAATAAAAATCAGCATTAAAAGTCTATTCTGAAAATCAATAAAGAGTATCTTAAAAATGTTGCAACCTGAAATAAGACTCTTTCTTCCCTTAAAATAAGATTTCCTTTTTACAGTAATCAAACAAGTACAATACAATATAACATGTTACACAAAATTATCAAAATATCATAAAGAAACATAGTTAACAACATAGTGACAAAAATAAGTATCATGCAAAGTATTCACCTTATTACTGATAAATCCAGTAATTGCAACTCAAATTATGAGCCAAAAAGATCCCTCGGTGCTGGTAAAGTCCAGTAACTGTGGCCCAAATTCTTCGAGCCGAAAATATTTCCGATTTTTCCTACCTACAACTAGTTCTACCTTCCCGATAATTTTTTCGTTTATTTAAGCGTCTATTTATTGGAAATCTATTTCTAATTCACGAACCGCCTGTAAAAAAAGAACTCTCTCAATCACACTTTTAAAAATTACCTCCCACCCTATAAATAAAAATTCCTACATTTTTGATTAAATAAAATACATTCACTCCACGATCCTCTCTCATACCGCCAAGGTGCAAAAAGCCTACACTAGGGATAAAGGGGCACGTTAGGCTCACCCATACGTCCCGGGACGCATCCGCCACCTTAGCTCAAAAACACTCAAAAAAAGAAAAACAAAATTCCTGAAAGAAAAACACTTAATTGTATCTATAAATGCCATTTGCCAAGTCTCCAAAGTTCTGAACGTTCAAATGAACGAAATATTTTCATAAATTACAAATTAATTTTCATTGATACCAATGAATGAAAGTGATAAACTTTACATTTAGAAACTATAAAATTAATTTTCTTTATAGTGAGGCAAAATTATAGTAACAAAAATTTAATTTGAAGAAGCAATTATTAAATTTCGTTTATTTGAACGTTCAGATTTTTTCAATAATTATTTGCGAAAAGTTCAAATTTAAACCAATAATTGAATAAAATATAAATTAATCGAATAAAACTTTAAATAATTGATTAAAACGAAAGAATTGAATAAATATGGAACGTACTAAGACAAATTTTAATTGCAATGAATTTGAAAATTAATAAAATATCACTGAGATAATAAATGAAAAATAGAAATCTACTTTTAATAATTTTTAATCATAGAAAAAAGTTACTTGGCATCATAGCAAAAATGGCAAAGCATTGCAAATTAAACAATTGAAAGGTCATAGATAGCAAATAATATAATAAACATTGACAAAAATATTATTTACGTTGTATCAGAAAATACTACGAAATAATAAAAATTGGCAATGGTGTCACTATGTTGTTTTTGTTCTTTCCCTGTTTTAAGAAAATTTCTAAATTTAATTCAATTTAATTTACTTTAATTTAAGTTTCAAATCGATCAATATAAAAATTTAAATTTAGTTTTTAAAAATATAAATTTTTTAAAAAGTTTATAATTTTAAAGCAATATTTAAAAAATTGATTTTTGACTCTCAAAATTAATTTACTCTACTAATTTTAATAGCAAAAAATCAATTCAAAAAGCGTAATAAACAGGGAAAAAACATTGAAAAAGAAAGTTTGCAATATTGAGTCGATCGTTTAATCGACTCACTTGTTTAGTGGTATCACAGTTTGTGATAAACCACTTTGGGATTCCCACGGTGGATGATGAGCCCACGTTGTGGCGATGGGATCCTACGACATCACCCTTTCTGGGCCACCCCTGAAGATCCCTGGGTCTTGATCGCACTTCTGCGCCAGGTCAAGGGCCACACGGAACCGTGAAATTAAAATTTAAACAAAAATAAATAAAAAATAGACTAAATACACTACTTTAAAAAAAACAAAAAAATAGACTAAGTAAACTACAAAAAAAAAAATAAAAAAAAACACGGCAGTGTGCAGGGACCACTTTTCTTCTCCACATCTTTCGAATTAGACACTGAAAAAGAAAACTGATTAGAAAATTAAAGAACTTTAACCTTCTACCTACTTAGTTGACCGTTACCAAAAACAAAAAAAACAAAAAATTAAAAATTTTTTTACATTCAAAAGCACCAGAATGGGGATCAGTCAGCGTAGGTAGAGGGTTAAATTAAAACTAAAAAGGATTGAAATTAAAAAAATGTTCTTCATCAGCTTTTGAAAAGCCATATTTCACTTACGACAGGTGCCTATTACTAAATTCACAAAAAAAAAACAAATATTAAAAAGTTTTCAAAAGTATTAAAATATTAAAGAGTTTAGTATAAATTTGATCCATATTTTAAAACTATAATTTTTAAACTTTAATTTTACAAATAAAAGAAATACTCACTATTTCGAATTATAGGCGTCGTAGTGGAAGATCTGCATATTTTTTCTATGAGTAAAAAAAACTTTCTTTCTTGCAGCCCAGCTAAAAGAAAATAAGAAAAATTAATCCATTGTAAATAAAATAAGAATTTAAAATTCTAAATGAAAAATATTTTCTTTTTTTGGTCCGTTATTTGACATTGTTGATTAAAATTTTCATAAACTGTCATACCTATACCGCAAAGTTACTAAACCTTTGCACGGTTTTACCGCATTGTAATAAAAATATCATAACAGCTTTCATGACGATATAGTATTCGTAATGAAAGAATTTGCAATAAATAATCAATCCTCCCTCTTGTGGGCCAATAATATTGATGACATTTTCTTCCTTGGAAAAAAAACATCTCCTGAAGCTCAGCTGCATCCGACCTCCTCCTTAAAGATGTACATCTTAAGCAATATGTTGATTTGTTTTTACTCGTCAAAATGGAACTGAATTTTGATGGGTAAAAACAAATTAAATTATCTTCATAGATTTCTTCATGTTTTATAATAATTAAAGACGACCGAATGATAAAATCATTTACAATTCAATTATTATTTACAAGAATTTTTAACTAAAATTCTTCTTTTAATCGATTATTTTTAATAATTTTTGTAAAAGTTCTTTGACAATTTTCAAATCCATTTGTTTACAATATTCAATTTTACGAAATTCCAATTATTCGTAAATTCTTCAATTAAATAAATATTAGAAAATAAAAACTTAAAATGATAATAAAAAAATTCAATTAAACTTTTTCAAAAAAATTAATTTAAAAATTCAATTATTTTTAAAACTTCACGCTATATTGCTTTTAATATTCAATTATTATTATCTAAAATTTTAACTGAAATTAAATTTAAATGAATTTTTATTAGAAAATTCTACTAGAATTTAATTATATTGTATTATATAAATACAAAAATAAATAATTTATCGAATAATTGAATGTTTCTTAAAATTTAATTCCCATAAAGAATCGTTATTAACAAATTTTCAAACTATTGAATTCTATCAACGAATTTTAATAAAATTTTTAAAAATAATTGAGGCTCCGGATCTTAAAAGGGCACTTTTACCATTTAAAATCAATACTGTGAAAGTGTCCTTTTAAGATCCGGAGCCTCAATTACATTTTTCGAGAAATTCGATTAATATTGTACCTATTAAAAATAATTGAAATTCTGCAATGAGTTTTATTATTTGTGAAAATAATTGAATCCCTAAGAAGAATTATATTACTTTTGAACAATAATGCTCTAATGCTTTTAAAATTCAATTATAATATAAAATTTAAACTTTATTTTAACATAACGAATTTAATCTTTAAATTTTTAAATAATTGAATTCTTTTGACTAATTTTAATAAAATGTTAAAATTTTTACGAGGAATTTGATTAACATTGTATTAAAAATAATTGAAATTCTGCAATGAATGCAATTGAATTCCTTAAGGGCATTTGAACCTTGATGACGTTACAGATTGTGCAAAGCATGTGTGACGTCATCAAGGTTCAAATGCCCTTAAAAGAATTTTATTATTTTGAAGATAATCGAATCCTCGTAAAAATTGTATTACTTATAAAATTAATTGAATGATTGCGAAGAAATTTATAAAAAAAATTTGTAAATAATGAAATTTCTGTGAAATTTTTTTAATTTTTTGAAAATAATTAAAAGTTTGCTTTTTTAAATAATTTAATTCTTTTGAAAAATTTTATGGAAATAGTAGTAGTAGCATTTTTGTATAGGTAAATAAAATCAATACGGTATAATAAATTTCCCTTTTTTATAAAATTAAAGAAACTTATTTGAACATTAATTGGAAAACGTTTGCAAAATATTTTGAAAATGACAACTGTGAAGTCAATTATTAATTTGTAAATTAATTGCTATTAAATGAACTAAAGAGATTAAAACATTATTTAAAACAGAGAAGGAATTAGAAGAAATAAATTGAAAAAATAGGATTAAAGAAAATAGAAATTTAAAAATTGATGCGTCACAGAGCTGGGAATCCCACGTTGGTCGATGGATGCTATGCCATCGCGTCTCCTCTAGGAAAACAAAAATTTTGTCTTCCACGTCCTTCCTTCCTTCCATCCTTCTGGTTCTTTCTTCAAGAATTTTCTTCTTCCATATTTTTACTAAGTCTCGATTTTTCTTCGTAAATGGAACTGTGAAGCAAATAATTAGCATTTAAAAATGTTGACGAAGAATTAATTTAATTAACAATTATTTAATGTTCATATCGATCACATTATTAACATTAATTATTAAAATTGAGGATTTTTTAAATTGTAGTTAAAAATAATAAATAAGAAAAGATTCTAAATTATTTTGATAAGCTAGCAAAAACTAATTATTTATTATTACTGTAGACAATTTTAGAATAATTTGTTTGTGATTAATTAAAATCATTATTTTACTTTCATTTAAAATCTCAGTAATCGTAACTCAACAAGCAGCAGTACTGAAATGAATGCCTTCTTTTCAGTAACATTGGATCTGCAAATTGTAAATGAAAAGAATAGGGTAAGATATTTTAATTTCTAATTCAGAAAGCGATCAAATTCTAATTACTCATGCCTGTTGATTAAATTAAACTGAAAATAATGAACACAAGTGTTGTCAATCAAGTAACATATTTAAACAGAGCAAAAATTTGATGAAAATATGTGATAAATAAACTTAAATCAATACTTGATTAAACCTGTTGGTTTAATTAACCTACAAATTTAATAAATTGAATTAAACCAATTAAACTAACCTTGTTTCAAAAGAACACTAACTTGTATACAAAACGATATAAAACTATTAACAATTAAATATTATTCGTAACGTATATGTAGGTGTCAATTATTTTTCGAAACTTTACAATGGGATATCCTTTTTTTAATTTAAATGTTAAAATGTTTATGAAGCCACCAATAAGAATTATCATAGACACAATTAATTCCAATTCAATACTTGATACTTGAATTCTTTGAACACATTTCAATTAACGACTAAAAACATTACCACCGATGAAATACAAAACAAATTTTTAGGTTAGAAAACCATGAAGAAAATAAACTGCTAATCAAAAATTATAAACTTCAGGAGCTCTACGTGAACGAATTTATTACACAGTATAATAAAATTAATGATTTAATTAATTATAAACAGTTGATTACTTCCGTAATAAACAACAATTGATGTTGATTATTTAACAAAATTAGAAAACACAAATGATCCGATTGTAAAATTTTATTTTTCTAATATTGGCAAACCTGTCTTAGATATTTGTCCATAATTTCTGTAATTTATTTTTTCAAATATATAATAAAAAGGTAATAATTGATTTGCTTCTTGAACTGTACTTAATTTACTAAAACTGTCTTATTTCTCGTTTTGATATTTGAATATTAATCATCAATCACAAATGTAGAAGTGGGAGGAAAAATCAATATCGAGAATCAATGCATATAATTATTATGCCGACAACAGGTAAAAATCAATAATGGAAATCAATGGGCGCATAAGTGTGAATGTCAGTTCATTAACACAATTTAATTGGTAAACAAGTATTAATAATTTTATTCAGAATTATAATATGAATGCAAATTGCAAGGAATAAAGAAAAAAACGATTGACAATTACCGTAAGATCCATTGCTAGAAGTCAAGAGAGCGTAGTCAATCAGCAAGCATTACTGTAAACATGTAAAAAGCTGGTAGAAAGACAAAAAACATTTTCTTCGAGTTGCGCAGATCTTCCGTCGTGAAGCGCTAGTTGCGAAATGCTGCCGCTGGGAAAAAACGCCGTGTATTTATACGTGGCCGGAGAGTGAGAGCGGGCAGCCAATGAGAATCTTCCGGCGCTTTCTGATTGGCTGCGCCGTCTTCCTCCCCGGCAACGTAAATACACGGCGTTTTCCCACAGTGGCAGCATTTCGCAACTAGCGCTTCACGACGGACGATCTGCGCAACTCAAAAAAAATATTCTTTGTCTTTCTACACACGTAATTGAACATGCTTACAGTAATGGTTGCTGATTGGCTGCGCTATCCTGACTCCTAATTGCAGATCTTACGGTAATTGTCAATTGTTTTTCTTTATTCCTTGCAGTTTGCATTCATTATTTTAAACAAGAAGTTCTAAATTAATTAATTAAATAATATATTAAAAAATATGATAAATATTGACGAAATAAAAGATTTTACAAGAAGATTTCTGCTGTTTTTCTCAATGTGGTTAAATATTGTAATATTAATACTTGTTTATCAATGAAATTGAGGTTAATAAACTGACATTTACACATTCGCACGATTCACATTTATACGCACATTGATTCCATTATTGATTTTTCCCTCTTTGTGTGTGTGATTACAGATAAAGAAAATGGCGGCCAAAGAACTGACAGTCTGTTACTATATTCAATCAATCGAAGAAGCGAATCAATATCTGCGCATTTAAACTAGGTAAATATGAAGTGAAAATATATTCTTTATTTTTCAGGATTGATTACATAAAAATTGTGCATAGGTAATTGAGGCAGGGTTGATAATTACTTGAAATAAAATCTAACAATACCGCGGGATTATACCAATTTTGTTTATAGTTGCCACAATCATGGCAATTGTTGTTTATATCTAAAATTATTTACTTCTTTACATTACAATTGGTAATGTTCGATTAATTTTAATGAATTCTGCAAAAAAATTAGTTTTTTCGGTAAGTTTTTATGACAGGGTGAGAAAATTTTCTTTGTAACTGCGTATAACCTAAAAATTTGTTTTGTTTTCAATCGGTGTTTGTGCTGAGAATATTTTAGATTCGTAATTTTGGAAAGAATTCAAGTATTTATTATATTGGAATCATAATTATGATTCAAAGAAAAATTTCAATATTCTCAATAATAATATTTACGATAAAATTAATAATTTTCGATTAATTCCACTAAATTTGGCAAAGAATTTTAATTTTTCGTGAAGTTTTGATGATTTGCGTGACGAAACGTGGATAAAGTTTTTATGATTTTCTAACATACAAAATTTGTACTGTTTCCAGTGCAATTGATAAACATTCGCAATATCGGAAAAATACAAGTATTCATTTTACTCAATAACAATTTCAGTAATCATAATAATTTTTACGATAGATTTAGTAATATTCGATTTATTCTACTGAATTTACGGCCAGAAATTTGTGACTTGTGAAATTTTTAATGTTTTGAGGAGATGGAATTTTCATCATGATTCTCTAACCTAAAAATTTGTTTTGTTTTCTATCCGTGAATGCCGTGAATATTAACATTTCTTGTTGATAATTTCGGAATAATCAAGTATTTATTACAGTTAATTATGATTACAATAAAAATTTTAATAATCTAAATAATAATTTTGCATCTATAAATTGAAAATTATATTGTTCGAGTTTCAAATTTCGAAAAAAAATAACAAGAGTAAATTATTTCGCCCGTCATGAAAAATAAGTAAGTGAGGGAAAACAGGCGAAATAGACACTGCGCATTTTTAAATTATAGTCGAAATAAACAATAAATAATTATTTTAAAATCTGAAAAATGAACAAAATTGCTTCATTGGCCCTTTTAGTTTGTTATAAATTGGAAATTTACAAATTATTTGCAAGTTATTTTTTCTTTTTTCCAAATTATTAAATAGTGGTAATTTTTATTTATATTTTATTGAAATTTGTAAATAAATCCTAAACAATAAAGAATGTGCAATAGAAATTTGCCTTTCTCCTAGAAATAAATGTATTTGTCATATTTTTTTTAATCTAATAATTTACAATTATGAAAACTGATTTTTCTGCATTTTTTCTAATCAGAACTCAAATATTTTTTACTTAATTATATTATATTTTTTTATTTAAATAAGTTATTTAAAATTTAATTTTATTACACTCTATTTAATTATATTAACCTTATACTTTTTTTGTAGGTTCCATTTATCACGAATCAATTTAGTGAGAGGTTGGGGATAAAGTTTAATTCATGATGATTGGAAAAGTTAATTATTACTTCCAATGACAATATTACTGTGACCAGAAAAAGAATATAGGTATGTCCATTTCAATGTGAGTAAATCAAATTTTTGTTTTTGTATTATTTCTTTGCATTTTTCTTGTTTTGTTTTTACTTCAGCAATACAAAATCATATCACGCTGAGTAAATTCTCTCATTTACGAATCAATCAAATATTTTTATAGATTGGTACTATTTTTTTCAATTGAAAATTCTTTCGTTAAAACAACTTTTCGCATAAATTATAAGAAGACACAATTTTTCTTTTTTATAAAATTAAATTTTTTGAAATTTAATATATTTATTATTTATATATTAATTTTTTTAAATTCTTTTTGCGAATAATATTTCAGTTTTTAAGTAAAAAATAATTAAATTTTTTGAAAAAAAATTGTTATAAACTACTGTAGGAAATCTATTGCAGAAAATAAATAGCAATCGCCGGATGTGTGTTCGCGTTTCTTTTTACGATCAGTGACATAATCCAAATGTATATTTTCAACATTACATCCGGTTTATCACTCTTCCGTACCATTTTCTGTTAAGTAAATCAATTTTTAATGAACAATAAATTAAAATTTATTGTGCCAATTATTAGTAAACAGTGAAAATGGAAAACATTTAAGCAATTAAACAATTTAACAAAAAATAATTTATTTAAATAATCAATGCTTTTTAATAATTGATTTTTATTAATTTTATAAATAAGAAAAATTGTGGAATAGAATAATTTGAGAAAAATAATTTTGAAGCTATTTGTTTAAAAATCTTAGTGTTTTGATTGTTGGAAAAAATTAATAATTAATACTATTTAATTTAATAATATATTGTTTAATTGAATAATATATTATTTAATTAACTATTATTACTTAATTAATTAATTACTAAAATTTTAAAAATATGAAGAACAGAAACTGTATGATAGAAATTTCTTGTTAGACACTTTAAATTTTCCAAGTTCTTGTCGAGGTTCTTTGCGAAGTTGTTAAAGTAGATTCGCTCAAAGAGCGGAAGTGAAAAGTCATGCGACAATTTCTGAATTGCAACTAATGATTTTTGCAAGTTTCTTTGGTATAAGTTGCCATTTATTCGCGTGAATCTGTAACCATTTATACATATATATGTGCGTATACTTTGTCGGTTCTCGTATCGTAAAACACAGTGTGCCATGCAGAGGGTGTACTTTACATGACAATTGACGCTAAAGACTTGCGCAGCATTGTCCGCCACGTGCGAAACCCCCGAGTTCCTATGGGGATTTAATTAAGTGTGAACCACAGAAGCGTCAGAGTACGCCTCACTTGATCCGATGATGGCCCGTACACGTTCGAGATATCGATGTAAAATAATGTAATTCCTGTTGCTGAGACTCCTTTCGTTATATTAATATATTCGTAATGCTCTTATACGAATTGAGCACCGAATTACAATATTTAACAGATAAAACATAAATAACTATTAACTATTTATATAATATCCATTTACGGATGTCAACATTTTTTTTCAATTCAATTAATTTTGATTTGCACCTAGAGAACAATTTTATTTAAACCAAATATAATTTATTGGAGTTAAATAAAAGTATATTTGTCTCTGAGCCAACTAACTTTTTTATTTGTTTTAAATAAAACTTTTTTTTTAACCAAATAAAATTTTATTTAAATTAAATAAGATTTATTTAAATTAAATAAGATTTATTTAAATTAAATAAGATTTATTTAAATCAAATAAGATTTATTTAAAACAAATAAAAATTCTAATTAGTTCTGAGTCAAATATTTCTTTTCTCTGGGTGTTGAATTGCCATTTAGCGGAAATTAAGACATTTTTTGCCTTTTTTACAAAAAATGCTACTTTTTCGACGTTTCTTCCAAATATTACAACAAAATATCCCCCCCTTTTTTTTTAGCATAAAATGCAAATTACTTTGATTTTTATAAACTAAAAAAATAACTATTCAAATAATAAAAAATTTATTTTTGGTTAATTTTTCTTAGACATTTTTGAAATATATAATTAACAAGTTTTAAAATGATTGAAATTTTGTCAAATTTTATTGAAAATAATTGTTTTTCTAAGTATTTCATTATAATATTTGAAAATCAAATTTTAAAGAATTTTATTCGTAAATAATAAAAATAATTAAATTCTCAAAAATTTTAATGAAATATAAAAATAAAAATTTTTTTTTCGAAAATTTTCGAAAAACAAATTTTAATGAAACATGAAAATAAAAAATTTTTTTTCTGAAAATTCAAACAATCTACAAGAAATAAATAAATTAAAATTTTTTAAGAAATCTAAATTCTCAGATTTATTATTAAAATTTTGAGGAAAAAAATTATTTACAAAATTTTTATTGATTAAAATTCGTCAAAAAATTGATCAGTTTTTTAAACTATTCAACATTTTTTTAAGGAACTCAATTATTTACGAAAAATAATGAACGTAAATTATAATGATATCTACTTAATTAAAATTCTTCAAAAACTTGAATATTTTTTAATATTTTTGAAAAATTCAATTATTGTCAAAAAAATTCTACAAAATTTCATTTATTTGTAAATTTTCCATTAAAATTAATTTTTTTCTAAAAAAATGAAAGTCTATAATAAAAATATATTAAAAATATTACAATAAAAATAATTAAAAATATTTTTAAAAATTAGTTTTAAGAAATTTTTTATTATAATATTTAAAATTTAATTACTTTCAAGATTTTCGATTATATCACCCAGGAAAAATATATATTTCACTCAGAGCCAACTAGATTTTTTATTTGTTTCAAATAAATTTTATTTGGTTTAAATATAATTTTATTTGATTCAAATAACAGTTATATTTATGTCGAATACAATTTTTATTTTAAGCAAATAAATAATTTAGTAGGTTCTGAGACAAATATAATTTTATTTAATTCAAATTAATTATATTTGGTTTAAATAAAAGTTTTCTCGGTATATTTTCATTAATTAACCTTATAATATCTTTAAAGAAAAATCATGAAGCGTTGCAGTGACGATTATTATAAAAAATTGAACTTTTGTATTTAAATAAACAATTGAATTCTCGAAAAACTTGAGGAAAATTAATTAAAAATAATTGATTGAGAGAATAAGTTTGTTTAAAAATACTTGAAAAAAATTGAATTTTGGAAGGAGTACATAGTTTTAACTTTTAGAAAATAATTAAATTTCTGAATTTTTGAAATTCAAATTATTCAAAAAATTCAAATTCTTGTGGAAAAATAAACAAAATGAATAACAAGTGTTTAAATATTTTTATTTAGCAAAATTATTTAATTTTCGAATACTTGAGTTTAGAAAACCTAGAGATAACTTTTATTTAAACTAAATATAATTTATTTGAGATAAATAACAGTATATATTTGTCTCAGAGCCAATAAGGTCTTTTATTTGCTTTAAAGAAAAATTTTATTTGACATAAATAATACTTTTATTTTAACAAAATAAAATTTATTTGAAATAAATAAAAAGTCTATGTTGGTTCTGAGTCAAATATATATTTTTTCTGAGTGTGACTATTGAAAGCAAATACCATTTAATTATAATAAAAATTGATATAAATAAAACAAATGAAAATACTTTATCTATGAGAAAGCAATTGTTTGGTACAAATAAATATTTATTTGACAATTGGCAAGTAATATGGTTTATCTGAATCAAATGAATTTTTTCTCATTGTGCAAGTTTATTAATTTAAAGAAATAAATTAACATCTTATGACCTCTTTTCTTTCTGTCCTCACCTCGCGGAGGAAAGTTATCTGAGGCAATCTTTAAAATCCAGGGAAGGAAAAGGCGAGTAGCTGTGTAGCTTTTTTCTCTTCTCTTCTCTTCGATTCGATCTAATCAATAATAAATTATAGGGAGTTGTCGGTACATCTCTCCCCTAAAGCTAAGGTCTGACCCTCCCGCTCAATTGGTCGCAATTCTTAAAGACCTTAATTGGCGCGGAAAATTATACCTTATTTCAGAGACTCAAAACCCAGACCACCAGTTCTTCACATTTTCCCATCCACTCGTTGCTTCTTCTCGTTTATATATATCTTTGATCGAATCCTTCTTAAATGCAGTATTCTGCTTAAACTTTATACAGAAACTTTCCTAGTTCGTCTTCTTCTTCTTCGTCTTCATCATCATCATCATCTTCTTCTTTTTCTAAAAGATTACGTCTAAAACTCTAAGTACACCTATTTAACAATAGAACTTTCCAAATTTCAACGTTTATCAAAACTAAAACGAAAAAATAATACAAGATTAGCTACTGCTTCGATGCTTATTTTAAATTTGACACTAAAAGCTACTTTTACCTATTTTTGAGAATTTGTATTACTTTAAATCCGCTAATAGTTGGAATAAAGAAATTATTCTTAAGAATTTTAATAAAATTCTTTTTAGAAACAATTAGAAAATTTTTTTTGAGAGAATTAATTTATTTTCACAAATAATGAAATTCAAATATTTTCAATATCTATTATTTTATTTATTTATTTAGATATACATATATTTCAATAAAATATCTCAAAAGAATTCAATTATTTTTATAAAAAATTTAATAAAATTCAAAGCGAAAATTCAAATAATATTAATACTAAAATTTCCACAGTATAATATAATTTTAATAAAATTCTTTGAAAGAATTCAATTATTTTAAAAAATTATAAGAAAATCGTTTGTAAGAATTAAATTATTTTCATAAATAATAAAATTCTTCAGTGGAATTCAATTATTTTCAATACAATTTTGACAAAATTTGTTTATAATAGTTTTAAATTATTATTTCCATAAATAATGAAATTCATCGCAAAAATTCAATTATTTTTAATCCAATTGTAATTTGCAATTAAGTTATTCGAAATATTTGAATTATTCTTTTAAATTTTTATAAAATGAAAAAAGAGAATTCAATTTTTTCTACAAATTATAAAATTTTTCCCAGGAATTCAATTGTTTAAAAAAAATTTAATAAAATTCGTTACAACAATTCAATTATTTTCATAAATAATAAAATTCGTTGCAGGAATTCAATTATTTTTATAAATAATAAAATTCGTTGCTAGAATTCAATTATTTTTATAAATAATAAAATTCTTTACAGAATTTGAATTATTTTGAATACAGTTTGTAATGAAATTCTCGAAAAATGTAATTATTTTCTAAAATTTTATTAATATTCAACGAAAGAAATGAATTATTTTCAAAAATTTTGATAAAATTCTTTTTTAGTATTCAATTTTAAGAAACAATCAGTTATTTACAAAAGTTAGAAAAAGGTATGGAAAACCTGGAAATAGTACGGTATTAAAAAAATTTTCTGAAATTTTGCCTGTTTTTAAAGATTTTTGAGAAAATTTTTTTTTCCATTGCTTAGGAACAGTACAAAATTTTTGACAAACAATTGTTAGTGAACAGAAGATAAAGTTCTCTAAAAAAATAATTTTACATCTTCTGCTGATTCGGCTGTGGTTACTTTTTATGAATTGTGAATTAAATTAATTTTGATGACTCAGATATTATGAATTGTTCTAGCAATATAGTTTGAGACCAGTGAAAATTTTTTTGACTAACAATTGTTCGTAAACAGAAGATAAAGTTCGCTCAAAAAATAATTTTACATCTTCTGCTGATTCGGCTGTGGTTAATTTTTATGAATTGTGAATTAAATTAATTTTGATGACTCAGATATTAATTGAAATTATCCTAGTAATAGTTTGGGACAAGTAAAAAATTTTTTGACTAACAATATTGTTCGTAAACAAAAGGTAAAGTTCGATCAAAAAATAATGCTACTTTTTGATTCTTTTCTTCCAGTCTTAAAGCTACTTATTGATACTTTTTTAAAACAAACTATTGCATGCGAAGCCTGTGTTCATATAATTGCAATTGTGTTTAATTTTAATTATGTAATTAAATAGTTACATAATTGCAATTAGAAAATTGGAGAAAAAATAGAAAATACATTAAGAAGTGTAACGAGAAGAACTGATTTAACGATTCTGACGCTTCTGATCGTAAATCACTGAGAAAGTGACTTCATTTGACGCAGAAGTGCCTGCATGTGGAGGTACATAAGTTAGGTGTGATGTTTAAACACAAGCAAATACACTCGTATTAGAGTCCACATAGGAATATACATTAAGAAAGAAAAAAAAGCTCAGGGAGACCGGATGACTGTTGAATGTTTGTTAGTCTTGGGCTTTAAAGTCCGTACGTCTGTCAGTTCAGAGTTGTAATATTAGTGCGCTTAGTATAAAAGTCGGCGCTCAATCATTTATTCTTCTTCTGCTTCTTCTTTCTTTCTTTATCTAAGAATTGCTTTTTTGTATACATGGTTTCTTCATCTTTCAAAACTACTCTCCATTTCTCTGTATCTTCTTTAAAGTTACTTTCCACTGACTTTACTTTTGATGTATATATACTTACTCAATAGGCGTTTACTCCAAGTTCTGTGGTTAAAACTGAACGAGTTCTCTTTACCTCGAATTGAAAAGTCAACTTCCTTTTCTGACAAATTTCAGTTTGATTATTCTTGAGTAAATAAAGTGGGAAATTGACGTGAATATTTTTACTTATTTTTTTTTTTTTTAATTGAATAGAAGAGGTGAATTACTGAAAATGAAGTTTACCAATGTCTATTAATAGTTTTTCGGTAAACCTGCATTGGAATATGTTTTTTTAGAAAGTTTGTAGGACAAGCTTGTATAGAAAACTTCATGTTTTTTATACTCATATATACACTGAAACAAAATTTACTTGATTCAAATAATCGATTACTTGTCTATTATCAAATAAATATTTACTTGAATCAAATGAATTTTATTTAGATCAAATAAATTGTATTTGAAACAATAATTTCAGTATTTGAAACAAATACCATTTAAATTACTCAAATAAAAATTATTTGATTCAAGTAAATATTTAATTGATAATAGTCAAGTAATCGGTTTATTCGAATCAAATAAATTTTTTTTCAGTGTAAATCTGAATTAGTAGTTTTCTACACTGTGAGAAAAGAATAATTGGGGTAATAATTTTTTCCAAGATTATTTTTAGTTAGTAAACTATACTTCTGCTAATAATTGGTTGGGTCTATCATTTTTATTAGAAAATAAACTTAGTTATTTTATTAGCTGATTCAACTATTTTTTTTATTATTCCACATAATTCGTTACGTTACGTTACTCTCAGTGTAGTGATTACAAAGAAAAACAATTTATTTGATTTAAATAATCAGTTGCTTGTGTATTATCAAATAAATATTCACTTGAATCAAATAATTTTTATTTAAATCAGATAAATTGTATTTGAACCAATATTCTCAGTCTGTGAAGTAAATACCATTCAATTGATTTGATTAAAAATTATATAATCCAAGTGAGCAAAATACAAAGTATCTAAAACCAGAAAAAAGATTTATATTTGTCTTAGAGACAACTAAATTACTTATATTTCTTTTAAATGAATTTTATTTGATTCAAATAAAATTTTATTTCATTCAAATAAGAATTTCAATTTTACCAAATAAAATTTTATTTGTGTCGAATACATTTTTTATATAAAACAAATAAATAATTTAATAAGCTCTGAAACAAATATTGTTTTATTTTTATTAACATTTTTATTTTTATTAAGCGTGGTAAAAATAAATATTCGTAAAATAGAAATAAATTTTTTAATAAAAGCTAAAGAGAAATGGTTATAAATTATTTTCATATTACTTTTTACATAAAATAATTTATATATTTATTTATAGAAATTAATTTTTCTAATATTTAATATTTTTCCTTATTATCGACAATATTATCATTTTATGATACAATATGATAATGTAGCTTTCTGTCAGGAATTATATTTACCGAGAGAAACATGTTACCATATGTGATAAATATTGATGGTAATACCCGCTTTTTCTGAGGATTCTTCGTTACCTCGATACGATAATAAAAGTTTCAGTTTCTAAAAATTACAATTTGAAATGATAATATAAAAAATTTTTAAGTTTTAAAAATTTGAAAATTTTTATTATTTTTGACTAATTTGAAATGATAAAATAAAAATTTTTTTTAAGTTTTAAAAATTTGAAAATTTATATTATTTTTGACTAATACAATTAATAAATTGTTTATGTTTACTTGCTGGTAAAATAAAATTTTCTAAAAAAGAAATATGTACGAAGCTAATAATAATTATGATTTGAGGATCAATTATTATTAGTATCAATATTATTTTATTTAACTGTTAAAAAAACTCGAATTGAAATCTTGTTAAATAAGCACATTAAATTTTTGTTTAAAGAAAGTTTTTTTTAACATTAATTAAATGCTACTGCTATTTTTTTCACTTTGTATATGTAAATTTATATAACAATTAAACAACATTTGTCTTCTGGGGTTGCGTCGACATTATCATACAACTTCAATCTTTGCTCATAAGTAAATAAAGTATAGAATTTCAATGTTGATCCAACTGTGATTGATTATGAATAAATGACCTAGTAATGGATATCACAATGAATGTGTACGTTCATCGTAATAAATTTATTTATGTTATAAATCCATTATACATTCCAATTAAACAAATATTTTTAAATTCATTACTTTATATTTTACACATTTGATAAAATCAATTGCAGCTAAAAACTAGAGATATATTTGTCCTAAAATCTACTAACTTATTTATTTGTTTAAAGTAAATTTTATTTAAATTAAATAAAATTTTTATTTGCGCCAAGAAAACAATTTATTTATGTCAAACCAAAAATTAGTTTATTTGAAGCAAATACATTTTTTATTTGAAACAAATAAATTTAGCTATAGTTGGCTTTGAGGTAAATATACTTTTTTTAACTCAAATAAATTTTATTTGATTCATATAAAATATTTCTTTCCAGTGTGAATATATAGGAATTTAAAATTGCTTGTTTAATTAAATTGTATTTAAATTAAATTAATTATTATTTCGACTTCAATTATCTTATTCGCAGCTAGCATTAATTAATTATTCTCACCCACAAAAACGGTATATTTTACTTACAGTCGACTAGACTTTTTATTTGTTTCAAATAAACTTTATTTGGTTTAAATACAATTTTGTTTGGTTCAAATAAAAGTTTTATTTAAACCAAATAAAATTTCTATTTATTTAAGTTAAATAAAAGTATAATATTTGTCTCAGAGCCTATTAAATTATTAATTTGTTTTAAATAAAATTTGTACTTGATGCAAATAATCTTTTAATAATCAAATAAAATTTATTTGAAATAAGTAAAAAGTTTAGTTGGCTCAAATATTCATTTTTCTTGGTGTAGTAATTTTTGATTAATTTTAATTACAATAGTAATTCTTATCGTTTAAATTCAATAATAAATTATTTACGCAGTCAAATTATTTTTTTTAATGCGATCAATTAATTTGTCTGTAAAATTAATTACGAGTATATTGATTTGAACTTGCTTGAACTTCGTAACTCATAAAAACGCCTATGTTTTCACATATCACTTAATTTGAAGTTAAAAGAATCGCGACCCATGAATTAAGAAACAATTTTTTAAAATAGACTGCCAGTTTTATCAGTAAGTTCCCATGGATCTTAATGGCAACGGTAGCACCGTGAGCGCGATAATAATGTATGTATACAGCTTGCAAGAATTCAATACGAATGTATCATGCCTCTTGACTGCCAGATGACCCCCAGTGCTTGCGAGATAACCTAAAAGCCTCTGTGGTTTAACTCAAACTGTCAGAGCTTTACCTATTTATAAATATGATTTGTTTGTATATTTGCAATTTTAAATCCCCCCCATTCCACCATGTATATGTACCTGAAGTTTATTTTTCTTTATGAAAAATACATTTTTAAAACATAAAAGAAAATTTTTAATTAGTTTGAAGAAGTAAATTTTCTTTTAATTTTTAATTAATTTTTTAAAAATGTTAATGTTTGATAACTATTTTTTTATATCGAATAAAAAGTCGAATGAATTCGTTTATTTTTGAATTAATAAATAGAAGATTGAAAACAATGATTAAAAATGTAAAATTAAATTGTTTAGAAAAAGAATAGGAAAAATAAAAACTATAGCTAACAAGAGGTGGTTACTTTAACAGGGTTTTTTTTATAGGTGCATAGGATTAATTTTCAAAATGCAGAATTTATCGCAAATAGAATATATATATTTTTTTTATAATTTGTACAAGTTTTTTAATTTCAATTTCAAAAATATAAAGTACAGGTGTCCTTTACACTGGTTTCTTTTTTATTTCACTGGAACAGTTTCCGTTAAAGCCACTTACATCTCAAGAACGATTTCCGTTTCGAAATTTTCTTGAGCCACTTTAAATTTTCCCAAAAGAAAAAAAAATTAAATTCTACCCCGAAAAGGGACATCTGCTATTTTTTCTTTTTTTCTTTTTTTAATCTTAAAGTCTGCTTGATAATTTATTCCTAATACTTAACAAATATACACAAAAAAAGACAAAGTATACAAGTATATATAGATTTGCTATGTACAAAAGCTTCTTTGGTTGTAATATTTTATTTGTCGTTTTTTGGCTCACTTTTTTGGTTCATTAATCACTTAATACCCTCGTCCCTCCCTTCGATGAATAAAAGAATGTTAATTTTTACAATCAATTTAAAAATAGTTGAGACATTATAAAACGAAGTTCTAAATTATTTTCGAATGAAATTATCTTAGAAATCGATAGATTGAAATTAAGTCAAATTTTTCTGAAATTTCAATATTATAGGACTTTAAAAAATCTTACTTTCGGTTCACTTTTGATAAATGCCCTTAACATTAGATCTATTTCTGACTGAATTTTAACCTTTGGTTTTTCTTTAAAACATTAATTAACATTTTCTAACAATTCAAAGAAAAAAAACTTCACTTTTAATAGCTACAGGTTTCACTGTATTAATAAAATTTTTAATTCTTTAAATTAAAGCTTTCGCTATTCTAGAGAAACATATTGCTTTTTAAGGTGAAGTTGTTTTCCATGCTAAATATAATTTTTTAAAATAATTTTTTAAATTTTGAACAAAAATTTATATTAATTAAAATTTTAGAATCAAAAATAGGCTGAAGTTAAGTCTTTTTTTAGTGTGTAGAGTTTACAGAGGTCCCTGAAGTTAGCGTCGATGTTAAGTATCAAAAACAATTTTTTTCACGAAATTTTTTTTTTTTTTCGAAAATTATAAAATAATTTTTTTTCTAAAAATTTTAGGTAGAAAAGTGCCTTGAACATTTTTTTAACTCTCTAGATTAATAAAACAGGGGCAATTAGTAGCATTTTTGTCTCTAAAAATCCCAAATAATAGCTTTCGACGCTAATTTCAGGGACGCATCTTTACAGTTTAGTAAATTTGTTGAACTTTCAAGTTCAAATTAACAATTAATAATATTATTGTCTGAAAATAAAAATAAATATTAAGAAACATTTTCGATTTAAATTCAGAAAAATTTTGATTTAATATTCAAATCAAGAACTCCCTGAAGTTGGCGTGGTCGCAAAGCGTAAAAAAAATTATTTTTTGCAAAAACGAAATGAATCAAATAATTTTTTGAATTTTTCAGATTGAAAAACTGCTTGAAAAAATAATTATGCCTTATAGGTGAATAAACAAATTGAAATTAGTGACATTTTTATCTCTAGAAACTACGAATAGTAATGTTTGCGAGGCTGAGCGTCGATGTTAACTTCAGGGACTTAAATCAAGTGAAGTCAAGAATTAATTACTCGATCATATACCCAGAGAAAAATTGTATTTAAACCAAATATAATTTATTTGAGTTAAATAAAAGTATATCTGTCTCAGAGCTCATGTAATTATTTGTTTTAAATGGAAATTTCATTCGGCACAAATAATTTTTATTTGAATCGAATAAAATTTATTGGAAACGAATAAAAAGTTCAGTAGACTCTGAGTCAAATATATTTTTCTGGGTGTAGATGATTGATTGTTATTCTCGAATCTCGTTTGGACATAATATTGTGTCTATTTTTTTATGTGAATTTTTTTATTGAAAAATAATTTAAAGGATTAACGTGAGCATATTCTTTTTAAAGCATTATATATGTAATAAACCGCGAATAACATCACACAATTGAATTTGTTTTTATCGCACTAAAATTTCATAAATCTCTACCATAGTCTTTGAATATTTTGATCGTTCATTTGATCCATATAGTTGACATATTGCATTTGAAAATTCGATGAACCAAAATAGTTTGGATAATTATAGTCTCCATTAGATGAATCCATCACTGTTCGATTATCAATAGCCGCCGATTTGACGTCATTTATTGCTCTTGAATCTGGATACAAGTCACTTGTCAGATAAGATTTATAATCCGTTTTCACTGATTTCATTTCTTCGTGGTCAATTGTTGGACGTAGTTCCGGTGAGAAATTACTCTTGTAATCTGAACCGAGAACAACGTGACGATGAACATTCATATTGATTGTTGATCGATTGACAATTTCTGTATTCATGTCAATTCGATAGTCGGGGGAGAAATTGTTGTCGATTTTTAATTCCGTTGAATTCGAACGAAAATCGGGACTTAGGCGAATGTCATTTTTTTGATAATCCGTTTGCATTGGAGGGGGATTGTTGATGTCTGCTCGAAAATTTGACCAATAGGGATTGTAGGAGTCTTGAATATTTGGTTTGCCGTCTTTTATTAGAACTGGGATTGAAATTTTCTTTAGTGGTTGACTGGTTTTTTGGGTTTGAATTTTTTCCGCGTCCTCGAGACGTGCCCGTTTATTTTTGTAGCGACGATTTTGAAACCAAATTTTCACCTGTGTGCTTGTTAGTTTTAAATTTTGGGCCAACATCTCGCGTTCTGGAGCACTCAAGTAGCGCTGGTGCTTGAAACGTTGTTCCAGTTCGTAGACTTGTGTCTGGAAAAAACAATTTTTTAAAATTAATTTCTAAAGCACTAGAGGTAATGGAAATAATATTAAGTTAGTAGGACCAAAAAATAGTTGCTGTGCATTTTTGAAAAATGAAATTTTTAAAGATTGTTAAAAAAGAGTAAATTTTCTTTTCTGTATTTACTATGAAATTGGAACCAAATTATATTAATTAATTATTGACTTTATTGATTAGTCATTTACAAATTGTTAATAAATAATTTATTAAGTTTAATGAATCATTCAGTCATTAATTAATTGTTTATTAATTATTCATTAATTATAAATTTCACAACTGCTTTGGTTTTTACAACAAAAATAATATAAAAAAACACATTTTTACTTACTTGTGAAAATAGTACTCGGGGTTTTCTTTTTGTTCGTTTTCCAGACTGACTTTTCCGCAATTCAGTTCTGCTTGAGGTGACAACATTGCCTAAAAATTAAAATTTTTTTATTACTAATTGGCAATATAAATCATTTTTATTTACTTTATAATATACGCGCGTCTTATCATTATCTGTCCGAATTAAAAAAATAAAATAGAAAAAATGTTAACTTTTTAAAAGTGAGGAAAAAAGAAAGAAAAGATAATTTTATAAGTATTAAAGATATGTAATTAAAGAATTATTTTATTATTATCAGACATTTGCAATTGTGAACTTGATAAAAAAATTAAAAGTAAACTAAACAATTAAAAAAATTTTTAAGGAAAATAAACACAAATTAAACAAATTAAAAAATAAAATGAAACACGAATTAAACAAATTAAAAAATATAATGAAACATAAATTAAACAAATAAAAAAAACTTAAGCATAAATTGCATAAATTACAAAATAAAATTAAAGGAAAATTAAAGATATTAACAAATAAAATAACATACATATTAAACAAATTAAAACTTTAAATCAACAACAAATTTAAAAAAAATAAAAAAATTTGAGTAAGAAATTTAAATAAAATTAAAACACAAAATTGAAAACAAATTAAAATGTAAAATTAGAAACAAGAATATTCAAAATTTAAGAAGCAAAATTGAAAATTGAAACTTTTAAAAAGTTGAAAAAATTATATTATTTATATTGTTAATATTAAAAAATTAACAATTACACATATTTTTTTTAAAGAGTTAACACTTTTTTAAATTTAATTTCTGTTTTTATAAATTAACATTAACAATAACAAATACAAATTAAATCATTTAAAATTAGTTTAAATATTACTATTTAAATTATTGTTATTTAAATATTTAAATTGTCTAAATATAACAGTTCAAATTCAACGTAAATGTAGAATGAATAATTGTAAAATTAGTTTACAACATAAAAAGTAATTATTTTAAATGAATAGTTTGCATTAAATTAAATTCATATTTGTTTATAGTGCAGCAAGTGGTTAATTATTTATTAAAACAAACCTTCTTCGACAACAGGTGATTCGTGGTAGGGTGGCACAACTTGACTCAACTGGTGAACGTGGTTCATTTCTTGATAATTTTGATAGCTGGTAACTGTTTGCTCCTTGTATTTATTAACGTTCCAATTTCCATCGGGTATCATGTTGTACGAATAATAATCTTGATTCCCCGATGAACAATGCGTCTGTGTTTCACTTTGTTGATGAGGGGGGTAACACTCCATTGTATTTAATTGTTGATCCCCGTTTAAAATGTCACGAACACTGAAAGGTGTTCCCGATACCGATGTGGGCAACATCCTAGCACATGCTTTTGTTAAAAACGAAAATAGTGTCAATAATTGTCCTTTTTCGAAAAGTTTTCTCTTCACCAAAAACTTGAATTCGCAAACTGCTTTTTCAAACTTTTCCCGGAGTGAAAAATGTCAAATTTACTCAAAATTCTTTTGAGTTAGCCACTGTGATCAGCACTTTTTTTGTACTTAAATTTCGCAAACAATACAAAGAAAATGTATTTAGTTAGTTAACTTAGTAAACAGAAGTTAGTTAACAGACTTTGTTAACTTGGCTAATTAATTAATGAATAAAAATTGATACTTCTTTGATGAAGTTTTGTCAATTTTCCGAAAATATTTCTTCACAAAAGAAACAAAAATCTAAGAAAATTAATAAACAAGTTTTGTTTAGATTTTGTAGAAAAAATTTTGTTTTTGCACTAAGTTTCGCAAAAAATTAGCTATATGCAAACTTGAGTGAAGTGTTTGTCAATATGGTATCGATTTTTGGATCGCCACGGAGGGTGATTTTGCTTTTGTAAGCGATCAGGTCGGAGGACAAGCGTGTAATGTGACGACTTTAGTCTTCCCTCTGAATAGACAAGTTTTGGTTTAACTGACAAGAAAATTTCATGCGCGTGCGCTTGTGTGTGTGGGTTGGCCGGGCTATCGTATTTCTACTAAGACAATTTAAAAACGAAAGATGAATTTCAAATCTTAAATGTACATATGAATAAAACTTCATGTATTCATCATGGCACGAGTTGATCATGGTGGTCCTTCAATTATAAAGTAATAAAAATAACATCCACTAAGATCCTCAAAGATTCGCCCATTAGCTTAAAATGATTCAAATTATTTTTTCATCTTATACTTCATTTTAAAGTTGTTTTTGAAACTTCAAACATTTTTTTACATCTCCTACTTCATTACAAAGACTTTTTTCTTTTGAAAATTAAAAACTTCTCAATGAAGGAAAAATTTTGCTTTAAAGAATTTTTTGATTTCCTTAAATTTTTTTCTGAATTTTTTAATTTGAATTGATTTTCAATGAAGAACTTAAACATCAGATATTTGATTCTTTCAATTTAATTTTACTTAAATGAAGTAGACGTTTAATTAAATTAAATTCTTATTTAATTTAATTCAATTAAGAAGTTTAATCATTTAAATGTTTGGTTCATTTAATCAAATTTCAACCGAGCGCATGAGTCAGTTAATAGAAATTAATTAAATTAATTAATATAACCGAACTTGTGATGATTAAAAATTTATTTTTTCCGAAAGTGTCGAATAAATATAATAAATCAGTAACAATAATGATTTAAACAATAATGTTTAAAATTATTTACATTAAGAAAAGAAAAATTCAATTAAATTATTGGAGTATTCATTTTGATGTCATAATGCAATACATTGTAGATTTAATTTTGTTTATCAGAAAACGGTGTTAATATTATTATCGTACACATGGTACTGTTATCAAGATAGTGAATCTTGTTAAATTATTATATAATTGATAATTATCATTTCTTTAAAGAAGATAGCTAATTTTTTTTTAAATGTTGATAAGAATTATCTAATGTTATATCTGCTATATACAATAGATGAGCATATAATTATTATGAAAGGAGATATATTTTATTTCAATAGTTTAGAAAAATGTTGTGACTTTTTTTATTAAAAAAAAAAAAATTTTGATTACATTTATATTAATATGGAATGTATTTTATTGAAATGTATAATTTTGAACTCTGACGTCGGTTCAGACAGCCATACCGTGAAATCATCTTGGGGCGGAGATTATATTACTGGTCCCGCCTTTATACAAGATATTTCACCAATCTCGACTTACAATAAGAACGAGTACAGTGCTTAATTCATTCGATTAATTTAAATCCCTTTTATCCCGATATCATTAAAACATAAATTTACAAACAAAGAAGCTTGCCGATGATCGACAGATCGTTTTGATATGAAATTAAGTGTTAATTAGGTATTTAATGTGTTTAGTGTCATGTTATTATATTACACTTTATATTATATCTACATTAAATTGTTATTATTTTAACAATTTCTTACTTTTTCGTCATTACTTTTTAATTAAGAAAATTATTTACAAGAATGCAGAATTTTTGCGATTTTTACACTCAAGGGAAATTTATTTTTGAAGTAAACATTCTATTTGTTGAATGAATTTAATTTTTTTGGTAATTTTACAATAAGAAAATAACTAAAATTATTTATTATTTAGTTATGTTACAATAACATGAAAATAAGTATTTGTTTGATCTGAATAAACATTTGGTTTTGGTTCAGATTCATATAAATTTTAAGGATAACCCAATTTTTAATTCAAAGAAAAAATTTGGTTATCTAAAAGAAATTTTTAGTTGAACCAAATAAATGTTTGGTTAACTGCAATGCATTTATTTGATTGATTTAATCAAAAGTTTTTTCTGAGTGTAATAATTTCTTAATTTGTTAATTTCAATTTGTTTATTACTTATTTTTTATTATTATATTATTTATCTTCACTGAAAAATATTTATTCCATTCAATAAATCAATTACTGGTCTATTATCAAATATATATTTTCTTTAATCAAATAATTTTTATTTACATAAAATAAAATGTATTTGAATCGATAATTTCAGTATTCGAAGCAAATACCATTTAATTGATTTAATTAAAAATTATTTAATCCAAGTGAATATTAATTTTAAAGTAATAGACAAGTAGTCGGTTATTTGAATCAAATAAATTGCTTTTCAGTGTATTTGCAATTAAATTTCTTAATGTTATACTTCATGTAATAATTTTATTGTTATTATACAATTATTATTATTTTTATTAAGTCTTATATATTTATATAATTTATGAATTTTAATAATATTAATAATAAGAACAATAATAATAATAATTATTATTAATTAAAAATTATTATTAATTATTATAATTATATAATTATAAATATATTATTAATTGGGAAAAGAGTCAATTCTCGGTTACACGTGGCCGCACTTAACATTACACGCTTACATTTAGTTTGAATACTATGTGGTTTTTGATCCCTCGTCAAAAAGGGGTTGAGGCAAAACAAAACAATTCATTTTCCCACCAATGACGTGGGCAATAAAGACGAGTAGAGAGCACGCTTCTTTTTCATCGCTTGAACATTATCCAGACGCTGTCACAGGCGCCCTGAAGCCCTTGATGGGTCCCCGATTCAAGAAACGGGAAATTCTTACTCAAAAAAGATGATTTTTTTTAAAATTACTATAAACCATTCACATATATACCAAAAGTCATGTGTGAGAATGTACAATGAGAAATGTTTTTCTCAGATAAAAAACTATTAATTAATTGGAGTTAAAAAAAGAGATAAAACTAATGATTAACTGATAAAAGGATTTCTTTTTCATTCATTTTTGGTCCACTTATATCGTTAACTGAAATTAAGCAGGTACTCTAGTTATTTTCAGTCAAATTTTTACTTAATGGTTGGTAAAAATTATCTCACTGTGAAAACAGGATTTTATTTTGACTAACCGACTGGTTGAATGACTGCGGATGACTAAAATTAATTACTTTTGGGCATATCTATAACTTATAATTTCAGGATTATAAATTTTATACTTTTTATCAAAAGTACATTTTACTACTTTTTGTTAAAATTTAGTTCGGAAATGGTAAAGACGCATCCGGAAATAGTAAAAATTGACAGAAATGCACAGTTTCTGACATTTTATGTTTTACTATAGGTATAAAATTAGTAAGAATTTGGATTATCAATAAAAAATTAATTAATTTCGCCAAGAATATTGCTCTAAATGACGCACATTGAAAATAATTAGCATGAAAAAATAGCATAAATTAATTAGCTTAACAATTAAATAAACAATAATCAATTTAAAATGTTTACTAATTTTGAATTAGTGAATGACTTTTTGCTTTTCAGTTAGTAAAGTCTACTAATATATTAGTAGAAATTACTATATATCAGTAAAATTTACTAATTCAAAAGCAAAATGACAGTCTCTAATTCAAATTAGTAAACATATTTACTAATTCAATTTTAGAGTGTTCAGTGTAAAAATATAATTGAAGATACATAATTGAAACTTGATTTATTTTAAATAAATTTATTAAGCACATTCATATTAAATTTAGTAAGTAGGTACACGAAGTACTATAAATTATTTAATACAAATTTTGATCGATTAAAAATTAGTCAGACTTCTGACTAATTTATAATTTTGAATCACTGGAAAAATATAAGTCTTGTTTTAAGCCTAATTTTAATTAGGTAACTATTCAGGTAACTAATTAGATTTAGTTTTTTTTAAAAAAGTTTCTTAATATGAAATTCAGTCAATAATGAAGTAATCGAACTTGTTTTATCCAAAATTTGTCTGAAAACAAGTAAAATTTTTAAACTTGTTTCTTATATATACTGAATTTAAGTAGAAGTTGCTTAGCTCTTGCCTTTAATCTGTTTTTGCCTTTTGCTTTCGATGACTTCTTCCCCTTTTGAATGGATAGTTAATAAATAAAAATAATTGACTTTTGTTAACAAGAGTATGGAAGAAAACAAGTGTTTTTTATTCATTTAGATGAATTAAATACTTCTCATGCACATTCGAAAGGCGATGTGCACCGATTGCTATAAGCAATAAATGCAGGCGCCACGGAATAGTGGGCGCCTTCTTCACTGTGGGAAAGACGCCTGACGACGTCCCAAAGCAGGCGCTCAAAAGTCGAGACATGTCATGAGATCACTGCTTTATATTAAATAAGAAAAAAATAGCAGGTACTGGTACTTCCTCCCCTCTCTTTCTCTCTCTTATTATAAACAATTTCTCACTGAATTTTTCTAGAATTTCCATTTAGTTTCGCCAATATGGTGTAGAAGTTAACAAGTGTTCTTAAATTTCGAGTGTAATTCAATTCAACAACAAAAATTTTAATAAGTTTATTTTTTATCATTTGCAGTTAAGTAAAATTGGATTAATTCAGTTTTTTTACCATATGTTTTTTTTTGAGAATTTCCACTTATTTAAATTTGCTAATACTATAGACATCAAAAAACTATTCTCAAAAATTATAATCAAATTCTTTAAACCGATTCAATTATTTTCAAAAAATATTTGAAATTCATTTTCAATATCTAGTATTTTCATAAAATTTCGCAAAATAATTTAACTACTTAAAGAAAAATTGATAAAATTCATCCAAAATTTAATTATTATCATAAATAATCAAATTTCCACAGAAATTCAATTTTTTAAAAAAATTTTTGAATAAATTCTAAGCAAGAATTTAATTATTAATTACTTAATCGAAAAATTAAACTATTTTCACAAGTAAAGTTTTCCACAAGAATTCAATTATTTAAAATAAAATTTTCGTAATATTTATTATATTTCGAAAAAATTAATTCTTTAAAACAATGTTTATAAGATTTTTATGAAGAATTCAATTATATATTCAAAAATAACAAAATTTTTCACTGAAATTCAATTCTTTTTAAACAGTTTTATAAAATTTTTCGCAATAATTAAATTATTTTCATAAATAATAAAATTTTTCTCAAGAATTCAATTATTTTTAATACAATTTTACAGGATTTACTCAAAAATGTAATTATTCTTAAAAATTAAATTCCTCGAAAAAATCCATTATTTAAAAAAATGTTTTTTTAAAATTCTTTGGAAGAATTCAATTATTTACAAAAATATTAGAATTTTTGACAGGAATTCAATTATTTTGAAATATTTTAATAAGATTGTTCGAAAAAAATCAATTATTTTAAATACAATTTTAATTAAATCTTTTTAAAACAATTAAATTATTCTTTCAGATTTTAATAAAATTCATCCCAAGAATTCAATTATTTACATAAATAGTTCTTTCAATTATGTCGATAAATAACAAAATTATTTTCGAAAATTCAATTATTTTGAGGCATTTTAATAAAATTAAATCATTTTTATAAATAACAATATTCATCACAATAATTCAATTATTTTTAAAAGTAATAAATTTTTTCTTAGAAATTCAATTATTAAACAAAATTCTAATAAAATCGTTTGCAAGAATTCAATTATTTTCAAAAAAATTTAATAAAATGCCACACAGACATTCAATTATTCTCAAAAATTTTAATAGAATTCTTTGTAAAATTTAATTACTTTTAAAAAGTTTTCGCAATTCAATGATTTTCAATATCTACTCAATTCATAAAATTTCCAAATGGAATTCAATTATTAAAATTTTTTTTGTAAAATTGTTCGCAAGAATTCAATTCTTTTCATGAATAATAAAAATTTCAAATTTTTTTAAAAATTCTCGTCAAAATTTCAATTATCTTTCGAAATAATATAATTCTTCTTCAAAATTCAATTATTTTCAAAAATTCTAATAAAATTCTTGGCAAAATTTCAATTAATTTTAAAAATTTTCCTCAATTCAATGATTTTTAATAGATATCTACTATTCTAATAAAATTTTCCAAAAGAATTCAATTACTTAAAAAAATTTAATAAAATTCTACACAAATCTTTAATTATCTTCAAAAAAAAAAAATTTCACAGAAATTTCATTATTTACAAATTTTTTTTATAAATTTCTTTGCAATCATTTAATTGTTTTCATAAATAATAAAATTTTTACAGGGATTCTATTATTTTGGTAAATAATAAAATTCTTATTAGGAATTCAATTATTTTGATAAATATTAAAACTCATTGCAGAATTTCAATTATTTTTAATACAATTTTAATCGAATTCCTCGAAAAAATGTAATTATTCTTAAAAAGTTTATTAAAATTCGTCAAAAGAATTGAATTATTTAAAAATTTATTGATACAATTCTTTATGAGAATTCAATTTTAAGAAACATGAAATTATTCAACAAATTGTTTTTTTTGTATTTAAATAATTAAATTCTAGTACAATTTTCTCATAAATCTTGATTTAAAAATGAATTTCAGTTTAAATTTTAGATTATAGTCTTTGAAAATTTGAATTTTTCATATACATATAATACTTTTAACTAACAATTCTGTGAAATTAATTTTTTTTGAGAAACTTTAATTGCGGATTTTTTTTTATATTATTTGAAGTTTTTATTTTGTAATATATATTTAATTGAAGAATTTACGAATAATTGAAATATTGTAAACAAATGGATTTGAAAATTGTCAAAGAACTTTTTCGAAAATTATTTAAAATAATCGATTTTAAGAAGAATTTTAATTAAAAGTTCTTGAAAATAATATTGAATTGTATTGTGTAATTTCACTGAAGATCAGTGAAATTTGACTGAGTATCAGTTAAATCAGTTAAAATTGACTAAAGTATTGGTCATTTTTCAATAATTGGCTAATTAAAAAATTACTGGGAATTTCTGTCACGCTTATTGAAAATTTCAATTATTTTTTAATTGGCTAATCAGTTATAAAAATAACTGATGTTTCAATCATTTTTAAAACTAACTTTCACTGATTGTAATCGTGAGAATATAGAATTACTGAAAACCAGTCAAATTTCACTGATTCAGATTTGGAGAGTATTTATATTTAAGCTCAATTACGACTAGAACAATTTACTGTACTCCAAATATTGTCTTAATTTCTTAATAAGAAATTGGTTCTAAGATCTGAAATTATCAAATTTCTTTTTCAAAACCCCCCAAAAAAATGAATTGAAGAAACAAAATTTTAAACTATAAGTATACTTTCTCAGACTGTTTTTATAGTATAGTATCGAATTCAGCCTTTCATCTTAATTTTAGTCAAATATAATTACATTTTTTCGTAAGCGAATAAATTGAATCTTTTTGTGAAATTATTATATAGTTTTGTTTGTTAAATGAATGCATAAAAAAGCTGTGAGATAGAAGAATACTTGTTAACGTGGGGTGTCCAGTTGCAAGACGCCATAACCATATTCCAATACAAAAGAGCTCTTTGTACGCTTACGTCTAAACAGATGTCAGCTCGTATTCATCTCCTAAAGTTAATAGAAAATTCTTTGCTTAATTTTTTTTTCATCTTACCTCACAGTTTGAGATTTTAAATGCGCACAAAATTATTTTTTATTGGTACACAAAGGCGCTTTAAATGAAATTAATCTTATTTATATTGAAGGAAAATTTCTTCTCCATTTACTCTCTAAATCTGATTTAGTGTCAAGTCTTCAAATTATTGAAAAATTTTTACTTATGTTTAGTTAGATGTTACTAATTTCATTCGGTACTTTTATATATTTACATATTTCTAATTCGAATTTAGAGAAAACATTAAATACTTTAAAGATATAGGAATTCTTAAATTTAATATAAAACTGAAAGGAATAAATAATACTGAATTATGGGTCCGTTCATAAACTACGTTACTAATTTTTCATTCTTTTTAGACCTCCTCCCCTCTCGTTACCATTGAGTTAAATGCATTTTTTGCTCCCCCCTAAATTGGTAACGTAGTTTATGAATGACCGTATACTTGAAAGTAAATAAAACAAACATTTTCTAAATGAATAACCATTCCTAATGACGTAGGAAAATATTTTAAATTCAAAAATCTTTTTTTTTACTATAAAATAGTCAACTTTAAATATAATAAACTATCGAAATTATTATATAAACAAATAATTCTGTATTCATAAGAATTAAATGAAGACAATTTTATTCTAAAGTGAGAACTAAAATATATTCTCAAATTAATGTATTATACATTTTCCAATGAAGACAATTTTTCAGTTTGAAAAGAAAGCAAGTTCCTGCTAAAAAAAATGCATTCTAAAGAAACTCCCAACATTTGTGTGCGCCAAAACGGAACCGGAATTGTGTCTCCTATATTTTGGTAGGAAGTTGTAAGTGTCTTGACCACTTGAAAAAAGAAATGCGAAATTCCCATCCGATATGTTGATATTTCATTTTGAAATGTGTCACTATCTAGAATTTTTTTTTCTTCCGTATCTCTTTTTTGAAAATTGGTCTAGACTATTGCGTCGATATCTGGTGTCTAGACTCGAGACGAATATTCCATCCTCTCTCCGATTCACATTTTTCTCTGACACCATATAGATGTGTATAGGATACATTTTCCAGAAACTTCCGCGGATACAAGGATTTCCTTAGGTCGGTCTAGTCAACAAGATTGTTACCCACAAGACCCCCCCTGCTGCTCTCGGGTAGGTCCCAAATCCGAACAAATAAATTACGTCTCTAGAGTGATGTGTACAAATTTTTCCCATGTTTCGCATATGGAGGAAATTTGTTGTCAATTTTCCTGTTCGTTTTCTGAGGGGCATTGAACTTTTGGAATAATTTGTTTTCTGTTTCGATTATAATTGTCTCGAAAGTTTACATGAATTTTTTTTTGATATCTTGTGAGATATTTAAATAACTTGATAAATTTGTAAGCCGAATTTTTGAATTTAATCTCTCAATCAAATCAATTTTTGTTTAATCTCTCAAACTAAATTTGGCACTTTTTACCAATAAAATAGGAACAGGGCTCGAAATAGGTCCGTAAATCCCGTAAAAATCCGTAAATTTTCTTGAAGTCCGTAAAAGTCCGTTTTTTTTTAAAAAAAAGGTCCGTAAAGTTCGCAATTTGATTGAGAAACGACGAAAAGTTCATAAATTGTACGATATAATTTGGAAAATTTTAGAGAAATTACAAATGATTGCAACAATTCAATTATTTTCAAAAGCAATAAAATTCTTAGCAGAAATTTAATTATGTTCAAAATTTTTTAAAAATTCTGGTGAATATTTCAATTATCTTTAGAAATACCAAATTAAATTCTTCTTCAAAATTCAATTGTTTTTGAAAATTTTAAGAAAATTCTAGGCAAAATTTCAATGATTTTCAAAAATTTTCCTCAGTCAATGATTTTCAAAATTTAGTATTTACTATTTTTTATATTAATAAAATTGTCAAAAAGAATTCAGTTATTTAAAAAAATTGAATAAAATTCTATTCAAACCTTTAATTATTTTTATAAAATAATAAAAATTTAAGAGGTATTCAATTATTTACAAATTTTTTATAAATTTCTTCGCAAATAATTCAATTATTTTCATAAATATTAAAATTTTTACACGGATTCAATTATTTTCGTAAATAATAAAATTCGTTTTAAGAATTTAATTATTTTCATTCAATAATAAAACTGATTGAAGAATTTCAATTATTTTTAATACAACTTTAATCAAATTTCTCGAAAAATGTAATTATTCTTAAAAATTTAATTAAAATTCGTCAAAAGAATTTAATTATTTAAAAACTTATTGATAAAATTCTTGATGAGAATTCAATTTTAAGAAACATGCAATTATTCAATAAATAAAATTAATTGGTTTTTGTATGTTTATATAATTGAATTGTAGTAGAATTTTTAAATAAAAATTGATTTAAAAATGTATTTCAGTTAAAATTTTAGATTATAATTATTGAATATTAAAAGCATTAGAGCATGAATTTTTGGAAGTAATTGAATTTTGAAATGGTTTCAAATTAAAAATTTATGAAAATCTGAATTTTTCATTTTTTTAAATAATAATTATGTGAAATTAATTTTTTTGAGAAAGTTTAATTTCCGATTTTTTTTAAAATTACTTCAAGTTTGTGTTTTCTAATATATATATATTTAATTAAAGAATTGACGATAATTAAAATTTTGTAAAATTGAATTGTAAACAATTGAATTCGAAAATTAACAAAAAACTTTTTCCAAAATTATTAAAAATATAATGCATTTATAGAAGAATTTTTTTTAAAAACACGAAAAGAAAATTTTATTTCGGAAAAGTTTCAAATTATTACAGAAATTTAATTATTTTCACAAGTAATAATGTTCTTCGCAACAATTTAATATTGTACAAAAATAATAAAATTCTTTTGAGAAATTTCAATTATTTTCATAAATAATAAAACTCATCGCAAAATTTCAATTATTTTTAATACAATTTTGATCAAATTTCTCGAAAAATGTAATTATTTTTAAAAATTTTATTAAAATTCGTCAAAAGAATTCAATTATTTAAAAATTTGTTGATAAAATTCTTTATGGGAATTGAATTTTAAGAAACATTCAATTAGTCAATAAATTGTTTTTTGTATTTAAATAATTGAATTGAATTTTGAAATTAATTTTTTTGAAAAAGTTTAATTGAATTTTTTTTATATTGTTTGAAGTTTTTATTTTCTAATATATATTTAATTGAAGAATTTACGATGAGTAATTGAAATTTCGTAAAATTGAATATTGTAAACAAATGGATTTGAAAATTGTCAAGGAGCTTTTTCGAAAATTATTACAAATAATCGATTTACTTCTCAAAATTATTTCTGACTTGCACATTACTGACTGTTCTGCCAACTTGCATCATATTTTTTTAATTCTCTCATATAATAATTATATTTTCGTTCTCTTTCTCTCACGAATAATTTCATCTCGTCATGAAGCAAAATTACTGATAAAATTCTACGTGTCAAAATTATTTCTGACTTAGAAAGCCGAGTTATAAATGATTTAAAATCAGTGGATTTGATAAAGTATTTTGCCGCATCACGTGATTGAATTATTAGTGAAAGAAAAATAAAGGAAGCATAATTATTAGAGGGAAGAATTCGAAAAATTAAATACAAGTTGGAAGAATAGTAAGAAATCTGTAATAATTTTAAAAGATATTTTTTTTATTTTTACATTGCAAAACATCCAAAAAATTGGCTTCTTTAGCAAAATGTTTTGGATTTCTTCCCAAGTGCGAAATGCCAAGACTGCAAAAACGGCCCATCATTGGTCTAGTAATGTCTGCCGAGAATTGGCAGTAGTTACTGGGCCATTACTGGTGTTCAAAACGTCCCATTGATGGGCCAATGATGGCGCCGATGGTCAGATTTTCAAATTTTTTAAGACTGGGCCAGCTCTCGGCCCAATAATGGCACATTCATGGCAAAGTTGATCAATCTTTAATGGCAAAAAGCAATTGCCAGTGATGTGCCGACCATCGGCCCATTAATGGCACTTTAATGGCAAAAATTTTGTATCTTTGATGACAAATTATAATTGCCAGAATTGGGACGTAGCTTGGCCCAATAACGGCACATTATTGGCAAAGTTGATAAATATTTCATGGAAAAATTCAATTGCCAGTGATGTGACGAAGATCGGCCCATTAATGACACATTAGTGGCACTTTAATGGCAAACATTTTGTATCTTTGATGACAAATTGTAATTGCCAGAATTAAGGCGTAGCTTGGCTCAATAATGGCACATTAATGTCTATCATTTTGTATCTATGATGACAAATTATAATTGCCAATATTGGGACGTAGCTCGGACTAATAATGACACAGTATCGGCCAGTGTAGTGTAGCTTATAAGAACCCTTTTGCATTATCGACTTCACGTCAGAGTAGCAGAGTGGTCAGAGTGTTAGGCTGTGGTGCGTCAGGTTCAGGTATCGATCCCCGCGAGCGGTAAGAATTTTTCAAATATTTGTAAGTTTGCGATTAATTCAGGGAAATAAACTGTATAAATATTATGAATTAATTAGTTAATTAAATAAAAAATATTTTTTTTTTTAAATTTTGTCAACACTGGAGAGTAATGGCAGCCAATAATGGGCCATTAATGTTCACCGAGAATCGGCCGATGATTAGCTGCCGACGGCCTACCGCGGTTAACCTCCCGACAGTCGGGACACTATTGTCTGCCAAGAGTTGGCACTGACTATGCCGTCACTGGGCCAGTTTTGGGCCGTTTTTAATTTCGCACTTGGGTTACTCTAACTTTTTTTGTAGTTATCCGATTTTGATGATTCTGTGATTTCACACTCTTGGGGTGTTTATAAAGTTATATTTTCTGAAGGACGAGACAAGGAAAATTTTTTTCTATTTTTTCCCTTGCATAAAGCAAATGTTTATGATTTTTAATGTTGATTATTATTTTTGTTTGTTATTATTTATTTTTTTATTTTTTATTTGTTTTTATTGTTTTATTCTTAAGAGTTTTTTTTCTTACTTGATTTTAATATAGAAATTTATTTTACAGTAGATTTAAACAATAAAAAAAAAATTGTTAATTTAATGATTTTAGTATGTTAGTGGAAATATAAAAATAGTTGATGGACAAAAATATTGTAAAACAGTATTGCAATTTATTAGGAATAGATAAAGTAGGAATAATCAATTTTTCACTCTCATAAAGTAGATTTCACTTCTGAAAAACTGAAGTAATCTTTCGTACCGACTGTCAGAGAATAGTGTACCCCACATGGTCCACACCCAGCTGTTGATAATACTTCTTTCCTTTATTCCCTAGCATTAAGATGAAAATATTTCCGACAGATGTCGCTATATAGTCGTTAAAAATGTTTTAAACCATAAACATTCTTTAGAAAGTTTAAAAAGTATTTTTAATTTTCTTTATTTTTTTAACAAATATCGGTTTAACATAGTACTTATAAAAACTTTTCGAAAATGATAAAAAAAATTTGTTTTTTATTCTTAATACTGAAAATTAATTATTTGTTAAATAAATCAGTAGTATTAAATTAATTAATTAACATTTTTTAATTTCCTCTGGTTTCATCAAATCAATTCTTCAATTTTTTATTGTACAATTCTTTGTAACTACAATTAATGAAAATTTCCATATACAATTGATTAGGAATGTTTAGACAAAATTAATTAATTTATTGTCTAAAATTCTTAATCGTTTCACAAAAAAGAATAACGTAACTTTGGCCCAAAATTTCTCATTACTGTTTATTTTTTTCTCCCACTTTATTTGTTATATTATCATCCACAGTTATTATCTCTTAAATTTCCAATTATTTATACTAAGTGGAGCAATTCTTTTACGATAAACAAAATCATCCAAATATATAATCACATATTTCCGGAAATAATAGTTTTAATTTATCAGGAAAGTTTAAACTTCTGACCTGAACTTCTTTTTTTGTTTAAAAAAAAAGAACACAAACTATTTATAAAAAAAAAAAAATAAATGACTACAGTATCTGTATCGATATCTCAATTGACTTGGTTGGTTAACATCTACTAATAAATTCTCGAGAAAGGTCACGAATCTTCTCTATGACGAAATTAGTTTTTGAAGCAGCCTCCCGTTGTGTTAAAAAAAAATTTCGAACCCATCTATTTGTAAGTCGTAAATCAAGAAAAATAGGAGTAACGACCGGAGGCAAAAAAAATATGTTCGTGTAGAGTTCTAGTAATCAAAAAAGGGTAAAATTAGCCTAAATTAATAAATACTTGAATAGATTGAATATTTTCTTATTCTAATATTGTTTTTTTTTAAATTTTCTCACACTGATTATTATTCATATCTTTACGGTCGCACATATTGTTTCTTGGAAACAATTATTACCGAGTGGAAATTTTTTACTCTGTTTTTCAAATTCAAATTTTTTGTAATTTACTAATAAAAGGAAGTGATTAGATTTCATTATTTTTACATTATAATTTTTTGAGTGTCGAAAGTTATTTTATCTGTGGAAAAAATCTCCAGGGACTGAATAATATTTTTCTAATTGGTAACCATATTTTTCAAATCATTCGGTAAATTATTCAAACAATTAATTAAAGTTGATGTTTGTCTTTTTAAATTAATTTTCTGAAAAATTTGTCCCGCACCCATAAAAAATACTTTTTCGTTGATTTACAGAAATTATTTGAATTTATCTATTTTTCGATTGAAAATTCATTTTTCTTTGATTCAAAGAACATTTATTTCGTTGAAAGAAAATTTACTTGATTTAAAGAAAATTTATTTGATTAAAAATAATGCATTTGATTAAAATCTTATTTCTTTAAAAAACAATTTATTTGTTTCAAGGAAATTTATTGGATTCAATGCAAATTTGTTTAAATCAAAGAAAATTTCCTTTCATAAAAAATTTATTTAAAATTAAACGAATTGTTGAATTTGTTTATATTAATTGTTAAACTCTCTAGATTCAATGTCTGATTATAAATAATTGTACAATTACGAATATTGACGAACATTTTGAGATTCAATATGGAGATGCTCCTCTCCACCTGCGAACACCAAGGTCACCGCCAGATGGCAGTTCAGATGATAAAATCTGATTCTCTGCCACCTAGCGGCGATCTTGGCGTTCTCAAGTGGAGAAATTAACTCAACACTTTATCCCTCAAAAATTTTTTTATAATCAAAAACTATTATTATGAGAATAATTTAAATTGCGTTTTTATTGCATATTTAAAAACGCTTTTTTATTGAACTTTAAAAGTAAATTTAAAAAATAATATTCCATTGGAATATTCCTAAACAAATTTCAATGAAATATTCTTATATTATATTTTAATCACAATATTCCATTGGCATGTTCCTATATTATTCTAAAGAAATATTATATAATTAAATATATAAGAATATAAATTATTGCCATTTTAATATTCCATAAAATATGGATGGAATATTCGGAATATTTTAGGAATGTGAATGGAATATTTTGCGGTATAGAGTGATTCAAAATTAAAAACAAAATAATAAAATCCAAAGCAGCGAAATTTAATAGAAAATGACAAATTTGAAGATGTATTAAAATAATAATTTTTACTTGTGAGGAAAAGTTGTTCTTTTTCTTTTATAAACATATGTATTAGTGTATCGATCCTCATATATATGATTAGCATAATAATATTCTTAGAGCATATTTCGTGTCTGATTAATTCAATGTTGATTCGAAAAGAAGAGATAGTCTTTTTTGAAGTTGCTTTCGACAAGACAAGCATTATCTCAATATATCTGGATTGGTAGCATTCAACGGCTTTTTGTTTTAGGCCGAACATACGGAGTATGCCGAACAGAATAATGCTTTGGTGGTCCAATTTGTCTACTGATTCGATATTGTAACAAGCTCATCGTTAATAACATGGACCAAAGAATCATTTGTTTCATTATCTTTTTGGGTACGCGCTTTAAAAATTCGACGACCTCTGAAATTTTTTGACAAATCATGCTCTCATAATACTAGTGATACTTCATCAATAACCTTATTATAAAACATATTAAAAAAAATTTCGTCAAAAAAAAGAATAGAAATAGCAAACAAAATTAAAAAAATTTGATTGCTATTTTAAAACATAATTTTAGAAATTAGTAAAATAACTGTACAGGATAATAAATAAAATTATTAAATAATAACCGGCAACAATTCGCGCGTTAAAGCGCGCGGCTAACTTCTTGCTGCCTTTTTAAAATAAAATTAACAATTTTAAAAATAATGGAATTTAAAAATTTTTGAATTTAAATTTTTGTTGAAAACACTAAAAAAATTCAATTTTGAAGAAATCAAAAATAAGTGCAGAAATTCAATTATTAAAAGAAAAAATATCTACTAATAATTTAATAAAATTAATCCCAAAAAGAATGCAATTATTTAAAAAAAAATTGAATACCTATAATTGTATGCAAACATTTAATTATTTTCATAAATAATAAAAATATCTCTGGAATTCCATTATTTTCATAAATAATAACATTTTTTTAAGGAATTCAATTATTATTTTCATAAAAAATAATTTTAAATTCTAGAAAATAATAATTGAATTAAAAAATTAAAATGATGAAAATAATCTTGATGAAATTACAGTAACAATATTCATATAATATAAAATAATGATTTTATTACTTGGTCATCTTTAATTATTATAAAACATGAAGAAATCGATTCACTCCGAGTCTTCGACTCGGAGCAATCGATATCTTCATATTTTATAATAATATTCTTAAAATTTAAGAATATTAAAAGTATATTAAATTTAAAAACAAATTTTAAAAGGTTTAAATTTGAAATTATTGAATGTTTTAATTCCTATGTGGAAAATCCTGTTACAAAAACAAGAATGAAAATAGGAATTGTGCAAATATTTTTCTTCTTTTTCTAAAAGAAAATAATAATTTTGTTAAAAAAATTGTGATTTATAAACAAAAATAATGCAAAATAAATAAATTTTCTATTTCTTAATCACAGTTGTTTAACAATTTTCTAATTTTTGTTTAGAAGTAAAGAACAAAAATCTGCATAATTTTATAATTTGACAAAACATATAATATTTAACAAAATTTTAGTCTTTTAATTAAAAGAAGTGAAAAAAATTCTGATGATTTCTATTTGTCATTACAATTTTTAATTAATTATAAAATAAAAATAATTATAACATAATAATAGAATATACAATCTTTCTAAAGTTAACAAAAAACAAAAGTATAAACAAAAGACAACTTCAGAGTGTGAGGGACAGAAAAAGCGTGAATTCAAATTATTATACTTAATTTTTAGTAAAAAATTATTAAAAATAGAAATGAAATAAAATTTTGTTTTATTATTTTCTTAGGGAAAAATTAGTGTCTGTTTCTTCTTCTTCTTCTTGGTCGTTTTCTTCTTATTTGTAAAAAAGAAGTTATTAATTTTTCCAATTTATATATTTATTTCCACTATTCCTCGAGAAATTGTGGATTATAACCGTGAAATGTATTTGAAGCCTAATGTGTTTACCGTCGATAATCGAAAACCCAATAGCTAATTTGCTTTCAAGCACGTTGTTAAAATGTTATTACGTTATAAATCATGGATTTTTTTCTAAACGGATATTTTTCGTCAGATTTGAATTTCATTGTAAGTTATACGCGTGCATTATTTATAGCCATATTATCAATTTAATTGAAATTCCGCTTGAATCGAAATAAAATAATATGTATATTGAATTTTTTATTTATAGATATATTTATCGATAAATAAAATTCCCCTCTCGAAAAGTTGAGTAACATTTCGAATAGCAATACATTTTGTATTTTTATACACAATTTTTCTCTACTCAAATTGAATACGAATTTTATTTCCTCTTAATTTTATATTAGAATTTGATTGCTACTAGAAAATTTGTTTTCAGTGTTGATATAGTTATTTTTGTTCGAATAAATGAAATAAATATTCGTTTTTGTATATAATAATAAATAGATCGTTTTTGTTTTTTATCACAGAGATTGTATAATTAATTTTTGTGTAATTAATTTTTTTTTAAGTTACTATAAAGCGTCATCGTAGCAAAATGAAGAGGGAATAAATATATTTCTATATCAGAGAGGGCCGATAGCGTTTTATCTAAATTTGAAATATGAGGAAACCGCGCAGGAATATTAGCTTTTACGTTTCACAACACGGATGTATGTACATATATGTGATGTTAGAACTGTATATAAGTTATCAAGTGATTCTTGAAGAAAAAATTTCTTTTTCTTTTTAAGACGCGTTACAAATTGTTTATCGTCTTTACGTTGGCAGCTCGTTGACCTTTCTTATCTCGCAATGACCCTTCCACCAGTTTTTAGGGTGATGCTTTTGGTTACAGTTTATATCGATTGCTCTGTCGTCCTCTGGGACAACCAATCACTATCATACTGTCTATGAATTGAGGTAACTCCAACATGAATTTTTCCTTAACCCTCTTCATCATTTTTTTTCGCTCTACACTTCTTTTGAGATTTTTTTTCTCGACTATTCTCCACAAACAACTCATCGTCTTTTCTTATATGTTGTATAATAAATCCCGCTTGTCGGTATTTTTGATAGTTTTTATTTTCTATAATTTTCTTGAAGGGTTTAGAAATTTGGAAATGTTTTTTTTTCAGGGTTGCCGCACGCAACTTGTAAACCTGGAAATGTCAGGGATTTTTATAAACCTTGAAAAAACCTGAAAAAGTCAGGGAATTTTGATCGGAATCTGGGAAAATTGTTGTTTTCTAAAGTTATTGTAATTATTTTTGAAAACTAAGTTTACTTAAATATTTCAAAATTAATTGAATTTTAAAAGAATTGAGTTTACAATTTTCATAAATAAATGAACTTCAAAAGATTTTAATTTGAAATTTTAGAAAATTCAATTTTGAATGAATGAATTAAATAATGAAAATTCTACAGCAATTCTATTATTTAAATTTTTTTTATAAATTTCTTCCCAATAATTCAATTATTTTCATAAATGATAAAATTTTTACAAGGATTCAATTATTTTCATGAATAATAAAATTCTTTATAGGTTTTTAATTATTTTCATAAATAATAAAACTCATCGCAGAATTTCAATTATTTTTAATACAATTTTAATGGAATTTCGCGGAAAACGTATAATTATTCTTAAAAATTTTATTAAAATTCATCAAAGAAATTCAATTATTTTAAAAAGCCTTCCTAGTTTATTTATTAGAATTTGAGTATTATTGCCAATATATTTTTAATTAAATTTCTCAAAAGAATTCAATTATTTTCAAAAATTTTAATGAAATTCTTTTCGACAATTCAAATTTTTTCAAAATAATTTTAATAAAATTCTTCATAGAAATTTAATTAATTTTAATAATATATAAATATTGAATTTTTTTAAATATCTACTATTTTAATAAAATTTCACAAAAGGATTCAATTATTTAAAAAGAAATATTATTAAAATTTGACTCAAGAATTCAATTATTTTCAAAAGTATAATAAAATTCTTTACAAAAATTCAATTATGTTCAAATTTTTTTTTAAATTCTTGTCAAAATTTCAATTATCTTTAGAACTAATTAAATTCTTTTCCAAAATTCAATTATTTTTGGAAATTTTAAGAAAATTCTTGGCAAAATTTTAATAAAATTTTTAGCAAAATTTCAATTATTTTCAAAAACTTTTCTCAATTCAATCAAATTTTTTTACAGACATTCAATTTTTTTTAATACAATTTTAATCTAATTTCTCGAAAAAAGAAATTAATCTTAAAAATTTTATTAAAATTCGAATTTAAATTATTTAAAAATTTGTTGATAAAAATGTTTACGAAAGTTCAATTTTAAGAAACATTAAATTATTCAATAAATTTTTCATTTTGGTATTTAAATAATTGAATTCTCGTAGAATTTTCTAATAAAAATTAATTTTCAGTTAAAGTTATAGATAATAATTGAATATTAAACCCTCTAAATTTGAATTATACTTACTGACTTTTGGCTTTTGAATTTGCAAATTTTACTAATAAATATTCGTTTCTACTAATTTAATAGTAAAATTTACTAATTCAAAAGCAAAAATTCAGTCACTAATTCCAATTAGTAAACAATTCTACGAAGTCAAATTAAGAGAGAAAGTATTATAGCGTGAATTTTTAGAAATAATTGAATTTTGAAAAGGTTTCAAATTATATTCTTTGATTTTTTATCGTTTTGATTTTTCATACTTTTAACTGAAAATTGTGTTGATTTAATTTTTTTAAAAAAGTTTAATGGAACTTTTTTTTAGTTATTTGAAGTTTTAATTTTTTATTATATATTTGATGGAAGAGTTTTTAAATAATTGATGAAATTTCGTAAAATTGAATTGTAAACAAAAGAATTTGAAAATTTTTAAAGAAATTTTTCAATAATAATTAATTGAAAGAAGAATTTTAGTTAAAAATTTTAAAAAACAATTGAATTGAAATAATAAAAATAATTTTCATGAAATTACAGTAACAATATTCTTGTAATATAAAAGAATTATTTTATCACTCGGTCATCTTTAATAATTAATTAATTATTATAAAACATGAAGACATCGATTGCTCCGAGTCGAATTTTTTGAAATTTTTGATAATCACGTTCACTAATTTAATTTTAATTTAATTCAAAACTTTTACTAATTTCTATTTTTTTTTTGAAATTGTAGTGAAAAAATAGAAAAGAAAGAAATGAAATTAGTACAAAATTTTACTAAAATTAGTGAAAATGGTTTGTAATTTGATCTAGTGAACGACTTGTCATTAATTCAGATTTAGAGAGTTGATAAACAGTTTGAAAAATAGTTACTTAGTATAATATACAAGACATTAGAGAAAATTAAATGTCAATTGAAAGAATTTAATTGACAATAAAATAAATTTTCTAGTTTGAAAACAAGTTGTAATTTCAAAAAGGATTTCTAAATTCCTATTTTTTTGTCCGCGGATTTTTCTACTAAGAGCATTTATGTAAATATACCCATAAATTAAGTTTTTAAAAAAAATTGATCTAAATATAGCTCTGAATGTAAATTGCACATTTAAAGAGTGAAATACGTTAGTATAACCCATCTTAATTGCCTTTATTAAACTTTGACATATTAAACACGCAGGCAAATTAAACGATATTGGCCATTTGCCTTTTATTGATCGTTATAGTGCTTATTATTAATATAATCATTTAAAAAGACGAAACAGGGGATCAAATTTGTCACGCTCTATTTGCGCTTCTCTGCAGATCAACCACATATACATATATAAATATGTGTATATATTTTATAAAACACATATTATCATTCCATTCGGGTCCATTTATCTTTTGTATACGTCAATATTTCGCATGCGTCATTCTTTTACAAATATATCTTTGGCAGACGCGTTAAACATTTTTGCAAACAAATTGTTTACATTGTTTTATTATTCTGTTCATTACTCTTTATTATATACTCCTTTTTTTCATTAACTCCTACAATCCGCTAATTACTTTTTTATCGCATCGGGAAACGCATATGGAAACTAAAATAAATTTTGAAAATATAAATATTATCTACTATTATAACAAATATTTTTATTAGCATTTCTATTAGGTACTACTTTAATTATTGTTTTTTATTTCTATTTTGAATATATTATAACATTCAATAGTAAACAATTTAATGTTATCGTTATTATTACCACTATCTAATAGGGGGATCACAGTTAGTCCCTTTTTTCTTTTTTTTATCCCCTGAAATTAAAAAAAATCTCATAAAACACCTAAAATAATAAATATTTTCCCCTTTCCCCTCTTTTTTTTAAAGAAAAACATACAAAAATTGTCATTTCTTTGGTAAATTAGAAAAAATTTTAGTTATGTTGAAGAAAAAAATGTCTACTTTTTGCAAACTTTGGAAAATTTTACTTTTTTGAAACTTATTGGTTGAACGTGGACCTTTATTCAATCTAAGAAAATATGGTAGTTCCGATTTTTAATAGCAAATTTTACTATTTCTATAGTCAATTTTTGCATAAAAATTAGAAAAATTTTCTTCAAACGTAGTACAATTATTTTTACAGTCAATTCTACTAATTCTGAAGTAAATTTTTCTAATTTTTATAAAGAAATTTTCTTCGGAATTTTATAATTTCAGAATAATTTTTTAGTAAAAACTATTCTGGAAATAACAATTTCTAATAGAGTTTTTACTATTTTTTCCAGAAATTTTACCACGTTAGAAGTGAATTTTACTAATTTTCACTGAAATTTAATTCGAATATCTCTTTTAAAAATTAAAATTCCCTTTTTAATCTAATATTCACCTTTTAAACTTTGAAATCGCCACGATTTTTAATTTACAACTAAAATTTTTTTCTATTTTTAACAATTATTAAACTTTAGAGAATATGTAATTAAATTTATTTGGACATTTTTTTATATATATTTATTAGGTTAGGTGATATTGAGAGAAATTGTTTTTTACAGTTTACAGTATATCATCGCGGAAATGACTATTTTCCCTTTTTAAAAAAATTTTTGAAACATCAAAAACATCTTTATTTGGTTCTGGGATGTCGTCCTTTAAAAGATATTAAACTTTGTAAAAGTATTTTACAAATTGGGGAAAAAATGCGACAAAGTGAAATTTTGATGTAAAAAATACTAAACTTTAAAAGTATTTATATGAAATTTAGTATAAATTTATATTAAAATTTAAATAATATTCTTGATATTCGGTATAACTATACTAAATTTATCAGTTTTTTTTAAAGTTTTTAATATAAAAATTTCGCATTATATAAAAATTTAATTTTGTCGCATTTTTCCCCAAATTGTAAAATAGTTATACAAAATTTAATATTTATTCTCTCTCTGTGTGTAAATTTTCCAAAATAAAGAATAACATAACAAACTCATAATATTTGAGTGTGTTTTAGATTTTTTTATCAACGATTACGTATTTGAAGTCAGAAATGTAAATTTCAAAATGGCGGATTCAATATGGCAGCCGAATTTTTTAAAATTCAACGGATTCGCTTAAAAATCGTAACTCGGAGGTTTTTGGGGTCGCTGATTACGAATCGGATATCAGAATTTCAAAATTTAAAATGGCGTATAAAATATGTTTACTGAAATGTTGTTATCAACATTTTCTTGCGTACCTATAATAATTTTTAGAGTGGATCAAAATATTCTTTATAGTGTTAAGGGTTCGTACCACTTTACACGTTTGAAAATGAAGCTATTTTCTAGAATTTTTTTACGATTCCTATGGATTATATTAATCTGCATTTTTTTTTGTTCAATAAATACACTCTTTAGCTTTATAAAAAACCTTATTTTATTTAAAAAATATTATTTGTTTATTTAAAATTTAACAATAATTTTAGACCTGCTAAAAATACCGATGCCAGCTGCGGGATTGATTTCTCAGGTTAGAAAAATCTAAAACACAAAATTCAAATTGATTTATCTTCAGTAGGACTGTGCCTATCGCCCGAACTAGAATTTTTAATTTTTATGCAAAAATAACAAAATGGCGGCAATTTAAAATTTTTTTTCGAATATTAAAGTTTTTTTTGGCAGTTTTTCGATTTAAAAAAATAGTAAAAATTAATATTTTTAAATAATTTTAGTTCCGGCTATACTCACCCATGTGACAAAGATTTTCGTAAAAAAATTTTGAGAATCGGTCCAGTAGTTTCCGAGAAAAACATCCCGCAGCATGGAAAAATGTGGTTTTGAGAAAAACGCGTTTAAAGTTTGTGTTTTATACTTACATAGCTGTGTACGCGCTCAAATAGTATTGAAAAAAATATATTTTGAGTGCTGGGATCTTTCTAAAAATTTTACACCACATTTTTGACATATTTTACTTTCGAAATCCATAATAAAAAAATTTTTGTTTTTTTGAAGATGACAAAGTGGTATGAACCCTTAAAGAAAAAGTCAAAGTTTTGTATCGGAAAAATCAGGGAAAAACAAAATCAAAGTTTTGGGTTAACCCTCTAGATGAAAAAATCATTGATTCTTGTTATTACTGCTTTTATTATTTTTTTTTCATTTTAATTTGAAATACTATAACATTTATTTAAATTTTATTACCGTCATTATTGTTACTCTTATTGTAATAGTTATTATTTGTTACAGATGGAAGCATTCAAGAGAGGAAATTTGTTACATCAAATGACAATGTGAGTAGAAATAACTCTTGGTACAATATTCATACACAGTGAGTAGAAGTTTATTAAATCTATTTCATTTATTTGCCTATTATACATATTTTGCAAAAAGGGTCTTTGTTATATTTTCTATGCAAAAGTAAAGCATGTTATTCTAAATGGAGCTTGTCGAGGGATATTCATATATGTATACTTCCTCTCTGAGTTACGAAACGTGAAATTTTTTTTTTATTTCCTATGCCCATAACATAAATAAATTCAATATATCAAAAGGAAAGTCCCTATTTGAGAGGAAATTAAATCGATTGACATCCTCTGAGAAGTAAATGCGCGGGATGATTCCATTTCTCAGAAAAAGCATCAGAAACTCGGAAGAGTTCTCAAGTTAAATCTCCCCTTTTTGAAATGCGTATTATAATAGGCATATATATACATAGGTATGGACTCTGACGAGAAATGTTAGTTTGATATGAAAAGCCCGCGACTTGTTTCCATTTTGCAGAAAAGAATCCTTTCGCGAGGAGCTTGAAAAGTTTGAATTTTTTTTTCCTGCGCAAGGGAAAAATAACTGCGGAGTAAAACAAAAAAAAAAAAAGAAAAGAAAAGAAAAAAAGAAATTGAAAACGAGAAAGAGAGAAGGGATCCGTTGATAATTGACGTGGCATCGGGCGGTTACATGTCTATGTATAACTTTACATATATAGGTATATATAGGATTCAAATATAACCCCGACGAAGAGATGTTCGACTCTTGGCCGAAAAGACATTCGTATCAATTATAGGAGGTAAGTTTCAATGCCTCGCTAAGGAGTCCACTCTGTGGAGACAGAACCGCGCCTTTCAAAGGAGCTCGTTCTCTATATATTACGCAGCGGGTAGTCCTTCGAGGGGGGATTCTAACCTGCGCCCCCCTTTTTACTTGCATCTCTTTCTTTTCATCTTTCCTCCAACAGCATCCTCTTGTCTTTTTTGGGGGGAAAAATTTTCTCTCTCTTTTTATATTGCGAGTTTTCTCTCTTTGTCTCTCTTTCTCTCTGTTCTCCCCATCTCCTTACGTACAAATTAAATTAATTTTCGAGCAGCCAACATTATTCTCTTATGAATTCCTTCTCCTTTGGGCCCCGGGAATGGAGATGTTTCAACGTCCCAGTCCCGAAGATCCGAATCGTCACGAACTCGAAAACTATTAGTAATGGAACTTTGGAACGATAGTTCTCGTCGTTGGCCTTTTGCCTTGTTTCGAATTTTTTTTTTCTGGTTCCTTTTGTTTTGTACATACTTACATAGGATACATAATGTCTTTTGGAGATTCTTTCTTCTTGGATCTGTTTGGCAGAGTTTATTTTTTTTATGGAGAGTAAATACACAAATTTGAAAGGAGATTGTGGTTTTTTTTATGTTAGTTGGTAATTTTTTCGGTGTTTTTCATTTTAATATGAAGAAAAGGATGTACAAAATCTCTAATTTTTGTAAGTTTTGAATTAGTGGTAAGAGAAAGTTTCGTTTAGAAAATTGGATTTTAGTGTAAGTAGTAAAAGGCATTTTTAGTCAGCCATGACAAACAAAAATTGTTTACTTTCTTAGAGTTTCAGTATATTAGTATTATATGAAACATTTTTAGATATAGTAAAAAAAATTTAGTTTCATGTAATTTAATAATCAGTAGAAAAAGCACTTTTAGTCAGACAAATATCCAAAATTATTTATATACTTTTAGTTTCAGTAGCATTTAACAGCAGATATATTTATAGACTTTCTGAAATTTTGTCAGCAGTAGTAAATGACAGTTTTAGACAGACATAATTTTCGAAATTATTGACAAATTATATATCAAAAGACACTTTTAGTCAGACACAATTTTTAAAAATTGAAAATTTTTGTCTGAGTAAAATTTAATGACATTTCTTATAAGACTTTCTGAAATTTTAGCAGCAGTGGTAAAAAATAATTTCCGTCAGACGCTGTTTTTAAAATTATTTATTGATAATATTCGGATCAGTAAAATTTAATAACAGATATGTATCGTTTGTCTTTTTGGAATTTTAGTATCAGTACACTGAGAAAACTGGAGTGTCAAATTCGGAGGTTCAAAAAGTGTATGTTTTCCTTTGCTTATGAAGAGAATTAAATAGTCCTTCTAAAATAAATTTTGAATTGATAATGGAAATCTACTTATATATTCTCTCCCATTATATCTGAGGGTTAAAAGTTGCGCAGAAAATGTGTACGATCTGATGCGCGCGAAATTATTTTTCTGACATTTTATGTATTTAATTTAGGGGTTAGGTTGCCATATTTATTCATTTCGCGCCGGATAAGGAAGGGATTTCTCAAGATGGTTAATTTGTCCCTCTGTTATAAACTCATTTTCCCTCCAAGAGAAATGGCACGAATATCTGTCAATGGTGTATTTGAACATTTAGATTGTTATCCAATAGCTAACTCTCAAATATCAACGATTTGTCCCTCCAGATGTTTAGTCCAATACTCCAGTTTTCTCAGTGTAGCAAAAGACAGTTTTAATACGACACAATTTTCAAAATATTATCACGGTTGCTACAAAAATTTAATTTTGTTAAAAAAATGTTTTATTACATTTAATTACGAATTTCTTTAATTGTAAAAATTTTTAGAATTTTTAAGTAATTTTTTTCTTTAAATCAATTATTTTTCATAATTTTCAAATCCATTTGTTTACAATTCAATTTTACACGAAATTTCGTTTATTTGAAAATTCTTCAATTAATTATATATTAGAAAATAAAGCATGAAATAATTTTTTTAAAAAAATTCAGTTAAACTTTTTGATAAAAATAAATTTTGCAGAATTGTTATAGTTAAAAGTATGAAAAACTCAGATTTTTAAAGATTTTAATTTAAACCTTTTCAAAATTAAATTATTTCTATAAATTCACGCTCTAATGCTTTTAATGTTCAATTATTATCTAAAATTTTAACTGAAATCCATTTTTTAATCAATATTTATTAGAAAATTCTACGAGAATTCAATTATCTATTTCTTTATTTTACAATCAATTAAATACAAAAATAAATAATTTATTGAATAATTGAATGTTTCTGAAAATTGAATTCTTATAAAGAATTTTATCAATAAATTTTTAAATCATTAAATTCTTTAGACAAATTTTAACAAAATTTTTAAGAATAATTATATTTTTTCGAGGAACTCGATTAAAATTGAATTAAAAATAATTGAAATTCTCCTATGATTTCTATTATTTATGAGAATAATAAATTGAATTCCTAAAAAATTTTATTATTTACGAAAATAATTGAATCTGTGTAAAAAATTGCATAGTTTATGAAAATAATAGAATTTTTCCGAAGAAATTTCCAACAAATTTAAAAATAATTTAATCCATTGTAAATAATTGAATTCCAATGATATTTTTATTAAAATAGTAGATATTGAAAATCATTAAATTGATGAAAATTTTTAAAAATAATTGAATTTTGGAAAAGAATTTTATTATTTATAAAGATAATTGAAATTTTGCCGAGAACTTTTTTAAACTTTTGAATATAATTGAATTTTTGCAATCATTTGTATCTTCTCCAAAACGCAAATTTTTTATTGTTTTTAACTAAAATTCTTCTACAAATCGATTATTTTTAATAATTAATGAGATATATATATTATATATTAAAAGATTTAACTAATTTCATAAGAATTTGAAATATTACATTTTTTTTAAAATCTAAGTTCTTTAAAATTTCTAATTAAATTCATTAAAAATTGAAGTTTTATAAAATTTCAAATTAATACCTTTTGAAGTTCATCTATTTATGAATAAAGTTATTTAATTAGAAATGGCAGAAATAGAAGAAATTAAAGGTTCCCGTGTGGAAATCTGCCCAAGTTAGCCCAGTTAAAAACTGGGAGCCAGCTGGGCCCCACCTGGGCTTCCCATTTTCATAAAAATATTAACATTATAATAGAAAATGTCTGAAAATTAAATATAACTATTCACAATAAATCATTCTACAATTAATTCATAATAATAATAATCATTATTATTTTAAACAATTTATTATTGTCAATAATTATAAACTTTTATTGTACTACACTAACAGACATTTAGTTTTATTGAAATTTTAAAGTTGTTCCAGCTGAATTTATTTATTTAATAATTAACTCATCAAGGTATAACAGTTTTTAATACATTTTAATAATTGTTTAAACAAATAATTGTTGTAATAATTATTTATTAACTTTTGATACACATAACTTAGAAACTTGCATTTTTTTTCCTAATTTTGCAATTAACTAATACGAACGACATAAAATAAAGAAAATTTATGGTTTTAACAATTCAGAAATTGTTTAAACAAATTATTGTTGTTATTTATTAACTTTTGATACACATAACTTAGAAACTTGCAGTTTTTTCCTAATTTTGCAATTAACTAATGTAAATAGTAAATCATTCGGATGTTTTATGATTTTAATTTTAACAATTTATCAAATGTTTAAACAAATAATTGTTGTTATTTACTATCTCTTGACACATAGCATCTAGAAAAAATGAAGTTTTTTCTTATTTTGCAATTAGTTAATCAGAGTAGTAGTAATTGTAAAATTAGAAAGAAACTGCAAGTTTCTGGATTGTTTGTATCAAAAGTTAATAAACAATAACAATTATTTGTTTAAAACAATTTCTGAACTGTTTAAATCATAAAATACTGTTATTTCATACTTTTCAGATTAGTTAAATGTAAAATTAAAAAGAAACTGCATTTTTTTAGGTGCTTTGTGTCAAAAATTAGTAAATAACAACAATCATTTGTTTAAACAATTTTTGAATTGTTAAAACCTTAAATTATTTTTATTTCGTGTGGTTCGAATTAGTTAATTGCAAAATTAGAAAAAAAACTGCATCTTTCTGGAAGCTAGTGTCAGGAGTTACCAATTAACAACAATTATTTATTTAAACAATAACGACTGCAATATAACATTAGTAAAATTTATTATATATAATAACAAAAATCGTTTACAGTGAAAATTATTAAATAGTTTAGTTTTTCTTTAACATTTAATAATAAAACTTTGATGTAATTATGGTCATCTTCGTACATGAATTGACAATTGACAAACATGTTAACATTTTACGGAAGCATTTTAGAGTTTGTCTATTGACCCACTCACGGTGGGTTCCGGTCAGGCGAAATAATATTATAAGTGGGCGAGAGCTGGGCCCTACCTGGGCTTCCCAGTTTTTGAGGACCCACATCAATAATTATATAAGCAAAATTTTCTAATTCCAAACCTAAAAAATTTTTTTTCAACAAAAAATTAATGTTTATAATGACTTAGATTAAGAAAAAACGTGTGTTTTTAACAAAAATGTATTCACAATATTTTTTTTTTATGTAATGTCCACATAATTAATTAGTAAAAATTTCTAAGTCCAAACAACTAAAAAAAATTTTTTTTTTAGACCAACAAATTAATGTTTATAATGATTGTAAACAATAAAAAACACATTTTTAATAAAAATGTATTGATATATTTTTTCATAATAATATAAATATTATTTTAAGAATATTTATCGTTTATTATTACATTATTAATATTGTTATTATTATTATTATTATTAAACTATTTATTTGTTACGGTGTATTCGTGTCAGTAAGTGCTTTATTGAATCATTACAGCAGATCAACAAGTCACTGACAATACAATGTCGGTGTTCAGTAGTTAGTCTCCGTAGTATAGTGGTTAGGGCGTTAGTCTAGTAGTCCGTAGGTCGTAGGTTCAATCCCCGCGTGCGTTAAATTTTATTTGTTTCTTAGGTTTGCGTTTATTCCGATTTTTCTGCATTGTATTCGTATAAGTATGCAATTTAGTGATTATATATCTTGTTTAATAATTTAATTAACAAATTTCTAATTTTTTTTATAAATTTTTAATTTATAAATGAAAGGATATATATTAATTCCCACATATATGCTAACTTTATTTATGAATTTGCTTTTGGTCACAATTTCATTAAAAAAAGTAAAAATCGTTAAATAATAACGTTATTTATTTATAATTCGACTTATTTGTTATTAATAAACAATTTATTCATTAATTTGAATGAAAACTAAATCTATGGGCCCCAGCTGAATTTTTCCTAGGTGGGCTGTGGCTGGATTCACCGTTACAAGCCAAGGAATCGCCCACCTGGACCATCCCTGCTGGGACCCACCTAGAACCTGGGACCCACCGTGGGCCCACCTCACTTTTCCACACGGGTTTCTTGGTAATTTTATAGTTTATGAGGCAAACAAAAAAACACAAAAATTTAGAATTTTCTTATAAATTCTAAAAATTTAATTTTTCCAGTACTGTTAATAAAATTCCCTGACCAAAAAAAAATTAAATATTTATTCCATTCTCCTCCGTAAATCTGAATTAGTAAATATTGAGCCACTAAATAATTGTTAATTAGTTTTAATTTTTTTCTTCTTCACTTCTATAGAAAAATTACTATAAATTAGTGAAAGTTTTTAATACTCTGAATGAAGGGCTCAATTTTTACTAAATATAGAACTAGAGAGGAAAAAGAAAATTTTTTTAATTTTTGTTTTGAGAAAACATTTTTTTAGTATTAAGTACAAAAATAATTATCATTTTGGAAAATGGTTTACTAAAACTGTCTTTTCCTACTCATTGCAAAATTGGGAGAGGCCGATGAAAAGATTTCGGCTTTCTGTATAATATTTTTTTGAGTTTTGACTTTTGATTTCAAATTAACAAAAAAATTTCGAAAACAATATGAGACTCCGGATCTTAAAACGACACTTTCAGCATTGATTTTAAATGGTAAAAGTGTCCTTTTAAGATCTGGAGCCTCATATGTAAAATGTTTTTAAATTGTTGAAATTTTTTGACATCAGTAGAAAAATACATTTTAAGTCAGACAGGGCCTTTCCAGACTATCATCATTTTTTAATAAATATACGATTATTTCACATTTTTTTCTAAGGATATCAAATTGAGACAAAAAACGAAGCAAAAGCGTTGCGAATAAGCAACGTTTTCATTTGTTTTCTGTCTCAATTTGATATCCTTAGAAAAATTGTGTATCGTATAGCAAATGAAGCTGCATTTCAATAATAAATGAGAAATTTACTATCGTAATTAAAATTTTTATATTAGTAGTAAAAGATCATTTTTAGTCAGACATTTCTATTAATTATAAATTTTACATTTCAAAAAGATATTGTGAGACATTTTTCAAAGTCCTATTTTGTTATTACTAATAGCAAAAAAATCAAAATTTCATTTCATCTTTAAAGAAATATGATTGAGTGTTTAAAGAAATTTTTTTTCAAATATCGCTTCTGTAATTAGAAATCAATGAAAAATGTTCTTTAAGACTTAAAAAGAAATATACATTATTAATCTACTGTAATTACGAGGCCAAAAATAAACGATCACCTTTAATTATCCGGGGAATCGATTAGGTTATTAGCACTCTCTGAATAATATCAGCACGAGTAAGTAATGTTATAGAAAGGCAGAGACTATTTCGAAACTTAACGAGTCATTGGGTAAACCCTTTGCGCGTTTAACGCACTGGATTAGCCAAGCG